>JAJEJO010005806.1:50913-106912 GCA_020662805.1 Glaucomys volans
CTTATATCAGTGTTATCTGTGGGCTGCTCCTTTTTCTAGTATTCTAGTAAATGGGGAAGGAAGAAATCCATTTTAAAGGAGACTTCCCCATCTACTAATTTATTATTATCTCTCCACAATTTTACAGATAATTAATTACATACCACATCCTCCTTCTTCTTGGGAGTCAGGTCATTTATATATAACACTTTTAGCTTAAATTTCATCATTGAAACTAAAAGTAGCCAGGCATGGTGGCACATGACTGTGATCCCAGTAGTTTGGGAGGCTGAGTTAGGAGGATCCCGAGTTCAAAGACAGCTTCAGAAACACAGCAAGGCCCCAAACAATTTAGAGAGAGCCTGTCTTAAAATAAAAATTAAAAATTAAAATAAAGGGCTGGGGAGGTGGCTCAGTGGTAAAGAGCTTCTGGGTTCAGTCCCTGATGCCAAAAACAAACAAAAAACATAAAAATTAATAACTACCTTAGCATATTCAGTGGTGTATAATCACAATAATGTCTCTTAAACTTCACACTTTCATTATTGTTTGTTCGACATCTAAAATGAGTTAATACCTGAAATATGTAACTTCTACCTCTCTGGATAGGATACTCAAATCCAATGCCTTCTTGATTTTTTTTTAATTTTTGTCACTTTGTGGACCCCAATCTAAAACCCATTCCATATTCAACACTCAATTCTCTTTTCTATTTTCTAGATGATTAAGAAATACTGAATACAAACAGAGAACTTGGAGGTTTGATGACTAAATAATGTATTATCTCTAATACCTTCTACTTTGTTTTTCTTTTTTGATCGTACTTCCCAGATCCTCACATCCCTCACTAATCTTTGGCTTCTAATTTACCTCCCTTAAGAGCACAAATTCTTCTGCTTTTCTAATCCTTACCTTCTCCTTCGTATGCTGTCATAGATCTACAAAGAATCTGGTTCTAATCTCTCATCCCTATAGCAATGCCTAATGGGGTTAGAGACTGATGAAGACTGATATACCTCTACCAATAGATATCTCTTTCTCTGGTGTTAGTTGCCAGGACACCACACCTCCTTAGCCTGAAAGATGCACAGTCCACATATTACCAGATACCTTTACGCAGGTACCAGCTGCCTCATTTCACACCAGCTTTCTGACCAAATTTTATTCACAGAAAAAAAATTAAAAATAAATATACTACTTTGAAAAGGGAAAAAAACTACGTTCTAGAGAAAACTGTTCCAAACATAAGCATGCAGATTGTAAGAAACATGGCAGTCTTTTTCTTTCTTACTTTTTATAATCTTCATTTTCACAATACCAAATGCAAGGACCATGTGATTTTTGGATCTGGTAATGGACATCTTACACACCATATGGATAAGATTACACTGATGCCAACTCAGAAGTAGGCAGAGCTGAAACACTATATTTCCTTTTATAAAAAAAACTTAAGCTAGTTGAGTTATTTTTATTTAAATGCACATGAATTAGTCTACAATAACCATATGTCTACCTTAAATGTTTGTTTTAGAAATTAAAATGAGTTAAAGCATGTTATTGTATTTTAGTTCACAGAAATTTAAATATGGTTTTTAACTAAAGCATACGCATACTCAAAGCACACACTAAAAAAAAAGTCTCATTCATCCAACAGAATAAACTTTAATTGCTGTTACGAAAGAAAAATGAGCTCCTATGCCGAGGTTGGGCCCAACCACCAGGCCCACTGCTTGCTGTCTCCAGTGCTGAAGCCCATGTCCCAGCCTGAGGTCTAGCACCCACGCTGCAGCTGACAATGTACCAATACGTGGAGTCATCTCTGCCTGCTAGCATTGATTGTTCCCAACCCAGAGGCCACCATCCAGCACCCATCCTAGGACATCGAATTATCAAGCTCTTCTCAGGCATCAGGCTACTGAAGACTAGGAGATTTGAACAGTACAGTAAAGTTTTTTTGTAGAATTTTGTATTAGTAGTATTATTGTGATTATTCCTATTATACCTACTATTGTTCATACTTTTCTTTCATTAATATTTTTTTCACTCTATTTTCCTCTTATCTGTTTACTTGGAGACTCTCCCCTTTCTCATGGTAACAACCTACTTCTTTTAATTCTGCTTTCATTATGGCTACAACATAGTACCTCTATAGACTTACTTCTTATCTCATTAACATTATATCTTACTCCCCTCCCAATCCTCTTTGTCCATCATTAGAAATTGTGGTCCTTATTACAAATCTATAGGTTATGCTGTAGGTAATAACTGAACTCATCATCTCTATTTATTAAGACAATACAGTTAATACCTTAATAGGGACTTTATGGGTTAAGGATGCATATTGTTTGTGTGGTGTGCTGCTAATATTGATCTCTTCCTTCAAGGTGAGGTATTGGACACATGGAGGGACCCTATAAATCTACAGGGGGAAACTGCAATACCTCAGATTCACACTGCTAGAGGGGAAGATACATGAACAACATGAGAAAACAAGGGAAGAAAGTGTCCAAAACAAACCTAGATGTTAAATCAATAGAATCTAATGACAGCATGGCAGAAGAAATTTCAGAAAGGGAGTTCAAAATGTACATAATTAAAATTATCTGAGAAGCAAATGGTGAGATAAGAAAGCAAATGCAGGCAATGAACAGTTAAAAGAGCAAATGCAGGAAACAAAAGATCATTTCAATAAATAGAGATTCTGAAAAACAAAAAAAAAGAAAACCAAACAGAAATCCTTGAAGGAAAAAATAAACCAAATTAAAAACTCAATAGAAAGCATAACCAACAGGCTCGATCACTTGAAAGATAGAACCTCAGAAAATGAGAGAAAACGGTAAGAAATCATGAACAGAATCTCCAAGAATTATGGGATATCATGAAAAGGCCAAATTTAAGAATTATTGGGATTGAAGAAGGCACAGAGATACAAACCAAAGGTATAGGCAATCTAGTCAATGAAAGAATATCAGAAAATTTCCCAAACCTGAAGAATGAAATGGAAAATCAAATACAAGAGGCTTACAGGACACCAAATGTACAAAATTCCAACAGATCCACACCGAGGCACATTATGATGAAAATACCTAACATACAAAATAAAGATAGAATTTTAAAGGCTGGGAGAGAAAAGCATCAGATTACATACAGGGGGAAACCAATACAGATATCAGCAGATTTCTCAGCCCAGACCCTAAAAGCACGAAGAGCCTGGAACAACATATTTCAAGCTCTGAAAAAACATGGTTGCCAACCAAGAATCTTAAACCCAGCAAAACTTACCTTCAGATTTGATGGCAAAATAAAATCCTTCTATGATAAACGAAAGCTAAAAGAATTTAGAAATAGAAAGCCTCCACTACAGAACATTCTCAGCAAAATATTCCATGAGGAAGAAATGAAAAAGAACAAAGTAAGTCAGCAAAGGGAGGAACTACCCTAAAGGAATAGTTTTGCTATTAAATTAAAGGAGAAACCAAATCAAGTTAAAAAACAAAAATAAGCCAATATGACCAGGAATACAAGTCATATCTCAATAATAACCCTGAATGTTAATGGCCTAAACTCATCAATCAAAAGACATAGACTGGCAGATTGGATTAAAAAGAAAGACCCAATAATACGCTGCCTTCAAGAGATGCATCTCATAGAAAAAGATATCCACAGATTAAAGGTGAAATGATGGGAAAAACATGCCATGCACATGGTGTTTCTTACTTAGTAAAAAAGCGGGGATTTCCATGCTCATATTAGATAAAGCAGACTTCAAGCAAAGTTAGTCAGAAGGGATAAAGAAGGACATTTCATACTTTTTAAGGGAAGCATAAGTCAGCAAGACATAAAAATCACAAATATTTATGCCCCAAACAATAGCACATCCACATAGGTTAAATAAAACCTTCTTAATCCCAGGAATCATATAGACCACAACTCAATAATACTAGGTGAATTTAACACACTTCTCTCACAATTGGACAGATCTCCCAAACAAAAATTGAACAAAGAAACCATAGAACTAAATAACATAATCAATAATTTAGACATAACAGACATCTATAGAATACTCCATCCACCAACAAGTGAATAAACTTTCTTTCCAGCAGCACATGAATCCTTCTCTAAAATAGACCATATGTTATACCACAAAGCTACTTCATGCAAATATAAAAAAGTAGAGATACTACCTTGCATCTACAGGGTCATAACAAAATGAAGTTAGAAATCAATGATAAAATAAAAAAAAAAGAAAGAAACTACTCCAACAACTGGAAATTAAATAATATGCTAGTGAATGATGCATGGATAACAGAAGACATTGGGGGGAGATAAAAATTTCTTAGAGCTAAACAAGAAAAATGATACAACATATCAAAATCTCTGGGATGCTATGAAAACAGTACTGAGAGGAAAATTCATTGCATGGAGTGCCTTCAGTAAAAGAAGAAAAAGTCAACAAATAAATGACCTAATATTACAGCTCAAAGCCCTAGAAAAAGAAGAATAGATCAACACCAAAAGTAGTAGAAGACAGGAAATAATTAAAATCAGAGCTGAAATCAATGAAATTGAAACAAAAGAAACTATTCAAAAAATTTACAAAACAAAAAGTTGGTTCTTTGAAAAAATAAACAAAATTGATAAATCCTTAGCCACACTAATGAAGAGAAGGAGAGAGAAACTCCAAATTACTAAAATTCATGGTGAAAAAGGAAATATTATGACAAACACTATTGAAATACAAAACATAACTAGAAGCTATTTTGAAAATCTATACTCCAACAAAATAGAAAATCTCGAAGACATCGACTGGTTTCAAGGGACATATGATCCACCCAAACTGAATCCAGAGAACATACACAATATAAACAGATCAATTTCAAACAAAGAAATAGAAGAAGGCATCTGAAGCTTACCAACCAAGAAACATCCGAGACCAGATGGATTCTCAGCTGAGTTCTACAAGACCTTTAAAGAAGAACTCATTACAATACTCCTCAAAGTATTCTGTGAAATAGAAGAGGACGGAACTGTTCTGAACTCATTCTATCAAGCTAATAGCACTCTGATACCAAAATCAGACAAAGACACATCGAGGAAAGAAAACATCAGTTCCATATTCCTAAAGAATATAGATGCAAAAATTCTTAACAAAATTTTAGCAAATTGCATACAAAAACATATTAAAGAAATAGTGCACCATGATCAAGTGGGTTTCATTTGATGGATGCAAGGTTGGTTCAACATCCAGAAATCCATAAATGTAATTCACCACATCAGCAGGCTCAAAATTAAGAATCACCTGATTACTTCAATAGATGCAGAAAAAGCATTTGATAAAATACGGCACCCCTTCATGCTCAAAACACTAGAAAAAATAGGGATAGTAGGAACATACCTCAACATTGTAAAGCCTAGGTAAGTCCACAACCAATATCATTCTAAATGGAGAAAAACTGAAAGCATTTACCTTAAAAACTGGAACAAGGTAAGGATGCCCTCTTTCACCACTTCTATTCAACACTGTCCTTGAAACTCTAGCCAGAGCAATTCAATGAAAGAAATTAAAGGGATATAAATAGGAAAAGAAGAACTCAAACTATCACTATTTGCCAATGACATGATTCTGTATTTAGAAGAGCGAAAAAAATTCCACCAGAAAACTTCTAGAACTCAGAAATTAATTCAGTAATGTAGCAGGATATAAAATCAACACTTATAAATCTAATGCATTTTTATTCATAGGTAATGCATCCTCTGAAAGAGAAATTAGGAAAACTACCTGAAAAAATAAATAAATAGCCTCAAAAAAAATAAAATGCTTGAGAATCAATCTAACAAAAGAGGTGAAAGACTTCTACAACCAAAGAAAGAAATTAAAGAAAACTTTAGAAGATGGAAAGATTTCCCATGTTCTTGGATAGGTAGAATTAATATTGTCAAAATGGCCACACTATCAAAAGCGCTATATAAATTCAATGTAATTGTAATTAAAATCCCAATGACATTCCTCACAGAAATAGAGCAAGCAATCATAAAATTCATTTGGAAGAATGAGAGACTCATAATAGTCAAAGCAATCCTTGGAAGGAAGAGTGAAGCAGGTGGTATCACAGTTCCAGAACTTCAACTACACTACAGAGCAATAGTAACAAAAATGGCATTGTATTGGCACCAAAGTAGATAGGCAGACCAATGGTACAGAATAGATGACACAGAGACAAACCCACATAAATACAGTTATCTCATTCTAACAAAAGCTCCAAAAACATACAATGGAGTAAAGAACCTGTTAAACAAATGGTGCTGGGAAAACTGGAAATCCATATGCAGTAAAATGAAATTAGACCTCTACCTCTCACCCTGCCCAAAGCTCCACTCAAAATGGATCAAGGACCTAGGAATTAGACTAGAGACCCTACACCTAATAGAAGAAAAAGTGGGTCCAAATCTTCATCATATTGGCTTAGGACCAGATTTCCTTAACATGACTCCCAAAGCACAAGAAATAAAAGTAGGAATCAATAATTGGGATAGATTTAAATTAAAAAGTTTTTTCTCAGAAAAGAAACTATGAACAATGTGAAGAAAGAACCAACAGAGTGGAAGAAGAACTTTGCCACACACACATCAGACAAAAACCTTTACACCAAAAATACAAATAACCTAATCAATAAATGGACAAAGGAAATGAGCAGATACTTCACAGAAGATCTACAAGCAATCAATAGATACATGAAAAAAAGTTCAACATCTTTAGTAATAAGAGAAATGCAAATCAAAACTATCCTAAGATTTCATCTTACCCCAAATAGTATGTCTATTATCAAGAATATAAGCAACCATAGGTGTTGGTGAGAATGTGGGGAAAAAGGCACACTAATACATTTCTGATGGGGTTGCAAATTGGTGCAGCCACTCTGGAAAGCAGTATGGAGATTCCTTAGAAAAATTGGAATGGAACCACCATTTGTCCCAGCTATCCCACTCCTTGGCCTATACCCAAAGGGCTTAAAATCAGCATACTACAGTAACACAGCCACATCAATGTTCATAGCAGCTCAATTCCCAATAGCTAGATTCTGGAACCAACCTACATGCCCTTCAATAGATGAATGGGAAAAGAAACTGTGGTATATATACACAATGGAATATTATCCAGCCACAAAGAATAGAATTATGGCATTTGCAGGTAAATGGATGGAGTTGGAGATTATCATGCTAAGTGAAATAAGCCAATCCACAAAAACCAAAGGCCTAATGATTTCTCTGATAAGTGGATGATGATACATAGTGGGGGTGGGGATGTAAGGGAAGAATGGAGGAAGGATGGATTGTGTAGAGGGAAATTAGGGGTGGAGGTGGAGTGCGGAGGAAAGATAATAAATGAGACAAATATCATTACCCTGTATACATGTATGATTATGCAAGTCATACGACACTACTTTGTGTACAACCAGAGAAAAGACAGCTGTATCCCATTTGTGTATGATGAAGCAAAATAAATTAAAGACAAAACAAAAGGAACAATTACAGGTGCAAGTGTATAATCCCAGTGACTCAGGGGGCTAAGGCAGGAGGATCATGAGCTCAAAGCCAGCCCCTGCAGCTGAACAAGACCCTTTCTCAAAATAAAAACAGGCTGGTGATGTGGGTTCAATCTGGTAACGAAAATAAATAAATAAATAAATAAATAAATAAATAAATAAATAAACAAACAAAAACAATAATAAATGCTGGAGACGGCATGGGAAGGAAAGGAACACTTTTATACTTGTTGGTGAGATTGTAAATGTACAATCAACATGGAAATCAATATGGAGGCTCCTCAAAGGACTAGGCATGAGCCATCATATGACCTAGCTACACTACTCCTCAGTTTTTATCTTGAAGAATTAAAGTCACCATACTCTAGTGATACATGCATACCAATGTTTATAGTAGCACAATTCACAAACTATGGAACTAGCTTAGGTGCCTATCAACAAATGAACAGATAAAGGAATTGGCATGTATACACAATGGAGTTTTATTCAGACATGAATAAAAATGAAATTGTGCCATTTTCAGGAAAATGGATGGAACTTGAGATCATTATGTTAGGTGAAATAGGCCAAACTCAGAAGGTCAAGGGTCATATGCTTTCCCTTAATGTGGAAGCTAGAGAGAAAAAAAGAAAAGAAAGATGTTGGGAAGGGGATCTTATGAAAATTAAAGGGAGATCAGTAGAATAGAGATAAGGGACCAAGGGAAGGGAAGAACGATATTGGCCAAATTAATTGTTACATTGTGTGCATGTACAAATATGTAACAACAAATCCTACTTGTATACCATTATGAACAGCTGTAATGCACCAACAAAAATATGGAAAAAATAATTTCTTTCAATATAATGCACTAATAAAAGCACAATAAAAAAAAGAAAAGAATCAAAAAAGAAAGAAAAATGAGCTATTTGCATTGAAGAATAAATCCAGGTACATTCAGCTGAAATGGAAAGTCAGTAATGGAAACAAGTGTTGAGAAAGTGATAGTGAGATTGTAGATGAACACTTCCTAGATCCACTCTCTTCCTATCCCCTGTTCCCCACCTCGCCCCGATAACCACACTGAGGATTGAACCAGGGATGCAGTATCACTGAGCAACATCCACAGCCCTTTTAGTTTTTATTTTGAGACAAGAGTCCCTGCTAATTTGCCCAGACCATCTCCAAATTGGAATCTGCCAGACTCAGTCTCCCAAGTAGATTGGATTATAGGTGTGTGCCACTGTGCCCTGCTACATTCACTTTTTAAATAACATGCACATATAATGCATTCAAATTGTTAATTTGCATTTTTATATTTTTAAATGTGTTTAATACACAACAAAGAATATGTTAATAATGACTGTTATAAAATTTATTGTTTCATTTTTGAGGTTTTAAAAATGACATCACCAAGTGCCTCCCAACATTATCATTCTAAAAACCCATACATGTTGTTGAATGAAGAAACAATTATTTCATCTACATTGTTGCATAATATTCTAATGACCTCATTACTATTTATTTACCCATCTGTTATGCAGATAAACACTTTATGTGTTGAATTTTTTTAAATAAAAGCAATAAAACTATTATCATTCTTGTACCAAACTCCTGAAACAAGAGTTCAAGAAATTTTCCCAAGTTTATATTTTGAAAAGAAAGTGGTAGATCAAGAGAAGAATTTTACTAAATCCTGAAAGACCATGTCAAGAGTTTTCCAACATTGTTTAATTGATGTTCACTACCAACAGAATATACAGTACTTTCTGCTGATCCACATCCTGTCTAACATTTCCACCAATTGAGCTGGAGAGCCTATGGTTATATCTGGCAAAGTAGACTGAGACAAAAACTTTCAAGAGTCAAGTTCATTTTATGAAAACTCATTATAGGGTTTAGAAGTAGATTATGTTGTTTCTGGAATTTTTAACTGTTATGGACTCATTCAGTTTACCAATTTTTCTTGAGTTGCTTTTATAATTTAGATGTTTCAAATTTGACAATATTGTCTGATTTTTAAAATATCGGCCTGATGTTATTTGTAGTATTTTAACCACTTAAGTCACTTAAGATACCTGAATCAAACATGTTTTTAGTTTTACTGTATTATTAGGTATATCACTATCTTTATTTCTTGAAGAGTCCTGTGAAAATATTTTATATCATGATCTCAAAGAACTAAATTTTGTAATGTTTAAACTTTTCTTTTGATGTTTACGTATTTTAAGTTATTTCCCTCCTTTCTCCTTCCCTGCCTTCTTTTTTTTCCCTCATTTCTTTTTGTTAATTGAGTAAAGCATTTAGTGAGATGATGCACAATTCAGAGACTTTAAATATGATGAATTATCTGAATTTATTACACAGAGTAATTGTCAAACAGGCAAAGAAATAAGAAAATAACAGCACCTTAGACCTGCCCCTGTGCTCCTCCTTGGCTCAGCTGTGATCCCTAACTTGAGGTGGACGTGGTCATTTTAGGTGATGTTCTAACTTCAGGTGATGGGCTGCTGGTCTTGGACTGTGTGCCCACAACAGTACTGTTCTTGGCAGCACTCTCAAAAACAATTATTCTTAACTCAACTTGACTGCCACTGTACTAGCTCCAGCTCATATTTTATCAGAAGACACATTAGTGACAGGAGTACATGACCTCCCCTTCATTTGTGAGACTGGTGATGACTCAAAGAGAATGTCTCCAGCAGGTAGAATTTCTTCAGAGCCAGGATGCTGAAAGCACAACAGTGTTGTTCATCATCCACATTAATATTGAAATACATTATTTAAATATGCAAATCATACAGATGCACTTACATTTCCTTAGCCCTAAAATAGGATCAACTGTAGTACCTGTGACATAAGTTTGTTGTATAATATAAGGCAGTATTTTAAAGTAATTACAGAGATGTGTGAGATGTAGTAAGCAATAGAGAAGTATTTGTTGTTATATTAGTTTCACTTAAAATATGTCTATGTGATTTAACCCTTAAGAATAATTTTCATAAAAAGAACTCTGACCTAAAATGATACCTCATGCCAAGTGAACCAATTCAACAATTGTTTTCTTATTTCATTTTCTGATTAATTCAGAACTAGATTTTTTTTCCTCTTATAAAATTGCTAGAGTTGAATTTATGACTTTCTTGTCAATGAGAGTTGGACCTATCCTAACTAGGTTTTCATAATTTGTCATAAAAAAAGTTTTCTTTTGGAAAATGTAAGAAATAGAAATTTAAGGTAATAAAACAACAACTAAATAAATGACAGTGTGGTGCATGATTGTGTTTTTGATACTAGTCAGTTTGCTTTTAAGATGCTTAAAATGCACTATTTCCCTTTTTTTGCTGGGAAGTAATCTTAGACTGAACAAACTTTACTGAATTTAATTAATTTTTGGTAATTATTCACAGTATTTTATTGAACTTTTCAAATAAGTGTAAGAATTACATAACTTATCAAGTGAGGAATAATAGAACCATTGTTTAAGAAAAGGGCTTATGACATATAAATTTTAAAACATAGGGATTTTTGTTTTTTCATTTTTTACATTTTTAATAGTGCTTTATAGATGTACATAATATGGGGGTTCATTTTGACATAATCATACAAGCATGGAACATAATTTGCTTCACTTCTGTACCCCTTTCCCTCCCCTCTTCTTTTCCCCTTTCTCTACTGGTTTTCTTTCTTTTTATTTATGATTTTGTTTGTTTGTTTATGGCAGCACAACTCACAATAGCCAAATTATGGAACCAGCCCAGGTGCTTATCAACAGGTGAATTGCTCAAGAAAATGTGGTAAACCTACACAATGGGATTTTACTCAAACATAAAGAAAAATGAAATCATGGCATTTGCTGGTAAATGGATAGAACTGGAGAACATCATGCTAAATGAAATAAGCAAGATTCAGAAAGTCAAGGGTTCAAAGTTTTCTCTCACATGTGGAGGCTAGAACAAAATAAGGGGATGGGCAGTGGAAGAGGGAATCCCATGAAAATAAATGGGAGGTAAGTAGAACAGAGGAAGGGGACTGAGAGGGAGGGAGAAAAATATGGGAGAGAAAGGAATATTGGAATAAAATTGACAAAATTATGCTGTGTACATATATGAATATGCCACAGAGAATTTCACCTTTATGTATAACTAAAAAACATTATGTTTAAATTGTGTCCCAATTATATTGCAAAAGTTGTATAAATTGATTAATATAAATACTTCTGAAATTGAGTCCAACAGTGAAGCAAGAGTACGAAGATAACTATGCTTGTTGTGTCCTGGATGTTTTCCCATTGTGTCTATTATTGCATGATACTTATGATTGTTTCTCACCTTCCTGGTACATTTTCCTCACATTAATAAAAAGTTCAGAAAAAGACTCAGAACATACCTTTATTAAATATGTAAAATAACCATATGTTCTTTTTCCTTGCAGAGATATTTACAATGCACCTGGCTAAATATCTTATCTCTTTTTATTATTTCCTAGGGCAAAAAGAATGTTTCCATTCTTCTAAAAATTTTATTAGTAAGATAAAATTCAATCATTTGGGCTCAGCATGTAAATCATTAAAAATAATAGTTACTATGCTTTATTTATAACAACCAAATAAATTGTTACTTTAATAACAGTGTCTTTTGAGTTTTATTGTTGATTAAAAAAACATTTTTTTTCTATTCAATACTTGTGTGTGTGTGTTTGAATGGAGCATCCAATACCAGAATTTTTGAAATTAATTAAATTTTAAAAATATTTTGTTACCAGGGATTGAACCCAAGATCACTTAACTCCTGAGCCACATCTCCAGCCCTCTTTTGTATTTTATAGACAGGATCTCACTGAGTTGCTTAGGGTCTCCTAAGCTTCTGAAGCTGGCTTTGAACTCACAATTCTCAGCCTCCAGAGCTGCAGGGATTACAGATATTCGCCACCTCGGCTAACCAGAATTTTGTTGATATACTGATTTTTAAGAAACAACTTCCGTTTGACCTTCACAGTATAGAAGAATTCCAGTTATGTGACTATATACCAAAAACTATGTCTTCAGAGTAGCCATAGAAATTCTAGGTTGAAATACTCACTACATTTAACAGTGGTTCTTCAGTTCATTAATTCTTAAACATTCCCCTAAATTTTTTTACCCTTCTTCTAATGGAACAATGTGGAGCGGGTGTGAGAAGGATAAGACAGTGGGAAATGACAAAAGGGCTACAGGGGACAAAAGCAGTTGTTTTAATTAACTAACATGTTTCCTAAGCTGGGGTCAATTTTAGGATAACCAAAATGTATAGATAATAGCTAAAAAAGTAAGTAAGAGATTTCAAATAACTACAAATGTTGGTTAACTCCATAGCTCCACAACTTTTTCTTATTTTCAAATGCAAGATATATTTCAATGTTATCTTGGAAAATGATAGCAAGTATTGCATAATAAAATATCATTATTTGCAAACAATAGTTGCAGCATATGAGACTTTTCCAACATATAAGCATAATAATAAGATGCTATCTAGTCCCTACTATATAAATAAACACTCATTCTGTTGATATCTTACAAAGTTTAGCTACTGTGATTTCACAGATATGGAAGCATTTTAATTTTTGAAGTCTCTCAACTTGAAAAGTTTTAAATAGAGAGAATTTACTCTACCCTAATGAAGTAGCTGAGAAAACAACAATCTGATACACACATACAGAACCTCATAAACACTTACTAACGGCTAAATTCTATATTCTTGTGTATATTTAAAAGGTACATTTTACATTATAAAACCAATGTAATAAATTTATATATTGCTAACCAATTTCATTTCTTGGTCACTGAATTACTTCAGTTTTCAAAAATGCAAGTGATATCATTAATTAAGAAAATAACACATAACCTTGAAATCTATGTAGTAATAAATGAGTGACCTTAAAATCAGTGCTCACTTATTCTATATCATTTATGTATATATATGAAAATAGAAAATTATTAAGTAGAAAAATATCTGTGGTGAATATCAGTGATGAAGATAATTATAATCAGTTAACAAATAAGCAAGAAACTTGAAAATCAGGAACATAAAAAATGTCATTTCAAATGCTTAGTGAACAAAGCTCTTTCATGCTCTGGGTAATTCAGTTGATTAGAACATTCAGAAGAATAGGACAAAGAGTCATCAGACTTCCCAGAGTTTACAGGGGTTAACAATGTTATAGGATTTAAGATAAAAAATATTAAAATATTTCTCACTGTTAAATTTATTCTCAATTATTGGACTAATAATATAAATCTGACAGGTGCAAATATGCCCTCTTGTATCTCCTTAAAGTAAAAAAAGAAATTTAACCAGTTAAACACCAAAATTTGAAAAATGTAAAAAGAAAGCACTAATTATTTGAAGCCAACAAAAATTGTTATAATTAACAACTAAAAATTTGTAGTTGAAATTTATCAGCCTCCTCTTCCTTGTAAAGTTACTCTCCAAAGTAAAATTTTCACTGGCATAAAAATGTAGGTACTTAATTAGGTGTTCCATTTTGGATAAATAAGTTAAATGTCAATTTCCTCCAAACTTATTAATATATGATTTAAATAAAGCAAAACATCTCACTTTAAACAATATCAGTTAATAAGTTTTAGGAATTAGAGAAAACTGTGCAACTTCCCCTGAAATAAAATAAAGTTATTCCTTTGCTGATGTAGCAACCCCTCTTTCTTCAGGCAACCATTTATTTGGGTTTTATTGCTGTACTTTTGCCTTTTATGAGGACATGTTTGTATGTGGTCTGTTTTGGCTGACTTCTTTTGTGAATGAGATACAGCAATGATTTCATATTGATGTTTGTGTATTGATGATAAGCCTTCTATAATTTGCATACAACAAAATTGGTTCATCATTTCATTATTTGAATTGTTTAAATGTTTTCATTTCTCTAAGAATGAAAATGTTGACATATACAATACATAAATATTTACCTGGAAAAGTCTCTGCCAAAGTGTTTTCAAAATGGCTGGAAAATTTCCATTTCAGATAGAAATACATAGGAGTTCTAGGTGCTGCGTATCTTCACCAGTATTTTACATTGTGATTTCATTTATTTCTCCTCCTTTTCTTCCTCCTCTCCATCTTCTTCCTTCACCTTTTTCTTCTTCATTTTAACCTTTCCAATAGGTCAGGTACAGTTAAATCCTTGTAACTAAGTTCCATTCTTCTTAATGACTCTCTGTTACTATGTTGACTTGACATCTCTAAATAGTCTTTTAAAAAGTACCTGCTCAAATTTTGTCTATTGTTAATTGGGTGATTTGTTTTTATTACTAAATAATAAAATTTGTTTTATATATTGATCACAAATTCTTTTCTTATTTATACCTTAGAAATATTTTCTCCTATTTTTCATGTTCTTAATTTGATTTTTCAAAAACTTGCTTGTCATTTTCATAACTTCAATTTTATCATTTTTTCTCTTATGGTTGAAGATTTTTGCACCTTTTTTTAATAAAATATTGCCTAATCTATTGTCACAGAGATTTCATTTCGGTATTTTCCTCACACAGGTTTTAAAGTTGAATTTATTTTCAACAATACAGATAAACATGGAACTTAGATGTTAATGGGGGACGCAGTGACAATTTGGTGCCTGCATACATTTTATAGTGTTTAAATCGGGTTAAAATATCTATCTTCTTAAATACTTAACACTTTTATATAATAAAAATTTTCAAAAAACTTTTTCTCTAGCTTTTCAAAATGTAAAGCACATTATTGTTACCTATAGTTACCCTTCAGTGCAATAGTGTACCAGAACTTCTTGACTCTGGTCACTCTAACTGAGGTCCCACTGATCACCTTTTCTGAACCCCTCCCTCCTGTCTGCTCTCCTCAGATTCTGGTAACCACCATTTGACTCTTAACTTCTATGGGACCAGTTTTGGTTTTAGATTATCCATATGGATGAAATCAGGCAGCTTGTTACTTCTAGAAGTTTTGTAGGTATGAGTTTGTGAAGCATGTCAAATTACCTCTCAACAGGGAGGGTACACAGTAGGGCTCATTAAATTACTTAGGTTCTGGTTTTTAAAGTCAATTTTTAAGATAAATGTGGGGTTGTTTCTATACTTTTCTATTACTCTCTAATCTTATGCCAATATGATAATTTGATAACTAACATATTTTGAGGCATCCTCCATATAGTTTTCCATATTGGTGGCACCATTTTTAATTCCTGCCCACAAAGGACAAGGCTTGCAATTTCTCCATGTCCTTAGCAGCATTTATCATCTTTTGACTTCTTAATAGTAGTTATCTCAGCACGTATGAGGTAAAAATCTCATTTAGCTTTGCTTTTAATTTCCCTAATGATCGGTAACATTGGGTGTCTTTTCGTATACCTACTCACCATTTATGTTTTCTGTGGAGAAATATGCATTTATGTAACTGTCCGTTTTTTAATCAGTTTAATTTTTGTAACTGAATTAGAAATTATTTATGTATTTTGAATATTTTCCCTGTTTTCAAGGATTTGCAGCTATTTTTTTTCCATTTAAAAGGCTCCTTTTCACTCTGATTATCTCCTGTGTTGTGCAGGTGTTTTTAAATTTATGCTCAACTTACCTACTTTTGAAATTTTGGTGTCTTATATAAGAAATCATAGCCAAGACCAGACTTGAAGAATTTATTCTGTGTTTTCTTAGAGTTTTGTGATTTTTACTCTTTGGCTCAAATCTTTGGTCAATTTTAAGTTGATTTTTGTGGGCATTATAAAACACAGATCCAATGTTATTATTTTTGCAAGGGAATATGCAGTTTAGACAACACCACTTACTGAAAAATATATCCTTTCCCCATTGTGTGTCCTTGCCAATATTGCTGAAAATCAGCTGACCATATTTGAAAGTGTGTATTTCACAGTTCTGTCTTTATGCTAGTATCACACTGTTTTCAATAATGTAGGTTTGTAACTTATTTTGAAATAATAAATTGTGGTGCATACAACTTTGTTCTATGTTTGAGGATTGTTTTTACTCTATGGCGACTTCTCTAATTTCAAATCAATATTAAAACCTTTTTTCTATATGTATGAAAAATAACATTAGCACTTTGACAGGGATTGCCTTGAATCTTTATGTTGCTTTTGAACATTTAAACAATGCTCATTTTTCCATTTCATGAACATGAAATATCTTTACAATTACTTATGTCTTCTTCAATTTTTTTCCACAGTATTTTGTAAGTTTCAGTGTACAGATCTGTATCCCTGGGTATTTTATTCTCTTTGCTACTATTGTAAATGGGATTGCTGGCTGTTTTTCAAATAGTTCATTATTGGTGTATAGAATTAAAATTGCTTTTTTGTATGTTGGTTTTGTAAACTGAAACTTTCTGAATTTATCTCTTATTTTTGGCAGTTAGTGGAGTCTTCAGTACTGTCTAGATATAAGATTACATCATCTAAAAACAGTAACTTCTTTCTTTCTGGTCTGGCTGAACTTCATTACTTTTTTTAAAAAAAATTTAATTTGTTTTAATAAGTTATGTATGACAGTAGAATGAACTTTGATACATAATATATAATGGAGTATAATTTCTCATTCTTCTGATTATACATGATATAGAATCCCACTGGTCATATAGCTATATACGTACAAAGGGTAATAATGTCTGATTCATTCTACTATCCTTCCTATCCCCATACTCCATCTCCTCCCTTCAATTCCCTCTACCTAATCTAAAGTAACTCTCGTCTTCTCTAGCCTCACCCCCCATTGTGAATTATCATCCCTATATCAGAGAAAACATTCAACGTTTTGTTTTTGGGATTGACTTATTTTGCTTAGCATGATATTTTTTAGACCTGAACATGCCATAATTTCATTCTTCTTTACTGCTGAGTAGTATTCCATCGTAAGAATATATATATATATATTTTTACCACATTTTTCATCCTTTCATCTGTTAAAGGGCACCTAGGATTGGTTCCACAGTTTAGCTATTGTGAATTGAGCTGCTGTAAACATTGACATGGCTTATCTCTGTAATATGCTGATTGTAAGTCCTTTGGGTATAAACTGAGGAGTGGGATAACTGGGTCAAATGGTGGATTCATTCCAAGTTTTCTGAGGAATCTCCATACTGCTTCCCATAATGGTTGCACCAATTTTCATTCCTATGAGCAATGTATGAGAGTACCCTTTCCCCCACATCTTCACCAACATTTTTGTTGTTTGTATTCTTTATAATTGCCATTATGACTGGGGTGAGATGAAATCTTAGAGTAGTTTGGTTTGTATTTCTCTAATTGTTAAAGATGCTGAACATTTTTTCTTATATTTGTTGATTGATTGTATTTCTTCTTCTGTGAAGTGTCTGTTCAGTTCCTTAGCCCATTTGTTGATAGGGTTATTTGTTTTTATTTTTCTGGTGTTAAGTTTTTTAGTTCTTTATGTATCCTAGAGGTTAATGCCCAATCTAAGGTGCACGTGGTAAAGATTTTCTCCCATTCTGTGAGTATGCTCTTCATGTTATTCATTGTTTCTTTTGCTGAGGAGAAGATTTTTAGTTTGAATTCATCCCATTTATTGATTCTTGATTTTACTTCTCATGCTTTGGAAGTCTTGTTACTTCCTTACTTGCTCCATCTAAGACTGCAAGTTTTATGTTTGAATAGAGGTGGGGAAAGTGTACATCTTGTCTTATTTCTGATCTTAAAAAGGCTCCTTTTGCTGAGGATTTTTGTATCCTGCATATCAGTACCTTGGTCTGTAGTATCTTTTTCTGCAGTGTCTTGTCTGACTCTGGTATGGGGGTAGTATTGACCTTATTAAATGATTTTGGAAGTTTCACCTTTTCTTAAAATCTTTGGAAGAATTTGTAGAAAATATTCATCATTTTCATTTTAGATAGGATGTCCTGATTTGCCCTTAACTGGATTTTTAGAGACTTCAATAAGGGAAGAATCCATGAATTTTGAGGGGGTTCTAACCCTTACTCTTTAAAGTGCATATCTTTTAAAGTTATGGTAACAAAAATTTATTTAATTAAAGAGTAATAAGAAAATAAACATATCTGTGTTGAACCAAGCTGGTTCCCTCAGTCTCTCTTTGTGATCCTCCTTTATCACATGTGCCTTTCTCCTCTGAATGTACAATTATAATTGTATTAATTTTTCCCTTTCAGTTTTCTGAGTGTCACTACCTATAACCATGGCTAGCCTATATGTGTTATTACCCATTTTATAAATAGAAAGATATATATACATACATCTATTTCATGACTTTCTTTTTAATTCAAATTATAATTGTGTTTAAATGATATATAAAATATAAAAATTGTGCATATTATTGGGGTGCCATGTCATGTTTCAAGACATGTATACACTTACGTTCAGAAATTTATCCAGATTAGTGAATGTAAACATAGTTCACATATTTCCAGTATTCATTCTTCTCAATTATATGTGTGTGTATCTCATAATACTTTTGTCTATTTTAGTGTACAATAAACATTTTAAACTATTTCCTCCATTTCATGGGAAGGTGGCTATCCCAATTTAGGGTCAAATAGCTAGCTATAAATGTACTTGTTATATTACTGGATTCATTATTTTCAATTCTACTAGGTGTTGAGAAACTGGATTTCCTTTATATTCATTCTACATTCTATACAACTTGGATTTTTTTGGAAATTATAATTCTCACCTATATAGCATGTATTAATGGTATCTCATTGGTCTTATTGAGAATTCAGTTTGCATTTTTGGTTATTAATGTTTGAATATATTTCCATATACCATATATTAATGAGACTTTTTTTTTCTTTTTCAGTGAAATGCCACCTTAATTATTTTGCTCTTCCTTAATTGTATTTCTCATTATATATTCTTCTTATTAAAAGAGCTTTCATTTATTTTATATACTAATTCTTTCAAATTTAGGTGTAAATATTTCACTCTTTTTCCAGTATGGGTTTTTAATTGTGATTAACAGAAAAATCTTATTTTAATGTGAATAAATCAATTATTTATCTTGTCACTTGCATTTTGTGTCTTATTGATGAAGTTCTTTCTTCACAACTACAAAGACCTTCCCCTATACTACCTTCTAAGTGATTTATAGATTTGCATTTTCTGCTTAAAACTTTTATCCATCTGGAATTGACTTTTTGAGTACAGTATGATTTAGTAATTAAATTTCACTTTTCCATATGTAAATCATTTATTTCAGTATCATTTATTAAGTATTTAATTATTTCTTACATAATCTGCAAAAGTCTCTCCACAATTCATGTTTCTATATGTACCAGAGAATGATTTGGAATATTCTTTCTATTTTTTTTTTCTATTGATCTTTCCTAGGAAAAGACCATAGAATCTTCACTAATAATACTTTATGAAGAGTTTTAATAGCTTGAAGAAATATCTAGACATCAGGTTGCTCTTTAGGAGGATGTTAACCTTTCTTGATTGCTCTTTGGAAAAAATAATTTCTAATTCCCTGACAGTTTTTCTGAGGTTTTGTTTAGAGTTTCAATGACTCTAAAGAATGCTTTCATTTGCTTACATATTGTGTCCACAAAATTTGGATGTTGGCACAATTTCTGGCTGTAAAACCCAAGCCACTAAGTACAATCTAAAGCAGTAAATTTTTCTCAGACTTAATCATCTCTCCATTGAAATCTGTTCCACATGATCTCATACAAGTGCATTTGGGTGCAAATGAAATTACATTCAGAAATTTCTCAACTGGAAAATGAGGAAAACATAACATGTCATGCTTTAATCTCTGCATTTTAGAAAGGTACACTAGAATAAGATTGTAATATATGTTACATTTACCAATCTAGAGTATTCTACAGTAAATAACTTTAACAGAACTGGAATTTCAGTTCAAGTCTTCTAATTTAATATTTGCTTTTCTTTCTACTCTAGAAATGCAGAATTACTTAATAGTTTTTCTCTCCGCTGCTTACAAATATAGCTTCAGAATTCTGCCAATTCTGCCTTGGAAAAGTAAGTGTTCAAAAAGTCTCAAGGACTAATAAATTCATAAACAACACAAAACACATAAGAACTTATTCTTTCCAAAATTAAGAGTGCACTAAAATGTAAATTTCTATGAAGTGTCTGTTCAGTACCTTAGGCCATTTATTGATTGAGTTATTTGGTTTTTTTGTGTGAATATTTTTGAGTTCTTTATATATCCTGGAAATTAATGCATGTGGTAAAATTTTCTCCCATTCTGTGGGATCTCTCTTCACATTTATTGATTGTTTGCTTTTCTGAGAAGAAGCTTTTTCATTTGAATCCATCCCATTTAATGATTCTTGATTTTACTTCTTGCACTTTAGTGGTCTTGGTAAGGAAGTCAGATCCTAGGCTGACAGGGTGAAGATTTGTGTCGACTTATTCTTCTGTTAGGTGCAGTCTCTGTTCTAGTGCCCAAGTCTTTGATCCACTTTGAGTTGAGTTCCATGCAGGGTGAGAGATAGGGGTTTAATTTTATTTTGTTACATGTGGATTTCCAATTTTTTCCAGCACCATTTCTCTCCAGTGAGAGAAAAGATAGCCTTGTCGAGTATGAGATAACTGTATTTTTAAATAAAATTATAATTATTCAAATGAGCACCATTAGGAAAATGAGAGCCTGTAGAATAAAGATATAACCCAAAGAAGAAGAGCTATTCTTCTAGGATAGGCAAAGAGAATAGATGGATCTTCTATAATATTGGTGCATTATTTTTTTTAATAGATGATGGCATTAGGTTTCAAAAACATACAAGAAGTCACCATGACATCTAACCACAATTCCCACAGAATACTTGTTGGAATATGCAGAAGAAAAAAATCCCATTGCAAGAAAAATTAAGGTCTTCTAGGATTTTACCTAGGTCAGATAGTTTACAACTTCGAGAGCAGAGCTGGAACTGAAGGAGAAAATTTTTGATCTACTAGTATATTATCTGACATGTATTTTAAATTAGTCTACTTCAAGTTTTTTAACTGGAAACCACAGGTTCTATAATTTTTTTTGTTATCACCTTATATAACTAACATGCTGTTTTGTCTACAAGCAACCAATAAAAATTATTTTATTGACTCGATCATTTGTCATAATTTATTTGGGGTTGATTTGCTCACACATTATATTATGATTCTTTGAGGAGAAGTAGTGACTAGCCCTATCTGAAATGGATGCAAAATCATACAAAATTATGTTATATTAGCTAAATCCCACTAATATTCTTGACTTCAGTAGTCCTTAGCTTTGGATTTATCATTTTTTCATTGGAATGTAAATGATTTTAGAAGCTAAGTAACAAAGCTGTTGTGGAAATCATTTAAAATAAAGTGAAAGAAAGGGTATTATAAATTACTTACTACCTTACTATTTAGTTATTTTTAAAGAACATTTGAATCTTACTACCCTTTCCCAGGATCAATGCATCTTATACCCAGAACTTTATTGCTCTTACTTATCAGATTATCAAAAAATTTATAATACTAATTTCCTCAGTTATGTGTTCAGATAACCAATGCAGCAGATTTTGAAATCAATAAGCGTTTCAAATTTCAGTCTTATGTACTTTAAAAAGCATTGTATAAAGGCACAGAACATATTGTGTGCAAACTTAAATCCAAGGTGTGGGCATAAAATAATGTAATTCAGATATGAAATCATAACAGAAACAAAAAAATTATAAAGACAAAGCACAGGAAAACAAGCAAGCAAAGTAACTACACTCAACTTGGGAGGCTTCCACTGTGCTGGTAATTCTATGCTGTTTGGTTACAGCTTCCTCTTTATCCAACTACTGTGGATTGGGTTCTAAGCTTTCTTAGTCTTGGTTATTTTTCCTTAGATTGGGCAAAAAGGAGGTGCTGGGCAGAGATGGCAAAGTGGCAGCTAGAAGAGTAAAGATCATATTCTATCCCCACCCCATGCTCCATCACCTGTTCCCATAAACCTTGCCTCTTTTCAGGGTTTTACTTTATGTTAAAGCTTCTTTGCCCTTGGCTAAATTTCCTCCATCTCAAAATACTCGCCCTCTGCTACAATTTGAGAAATTTTAAAACATCACTTCTTCCACTTCCTGATATTGCTGACCCTGTCCCTTTTGGTTCTCTGTATCCTGTCCACCACTCTATAAGCAAGACCCGTATGGAATAATACTTAAAACAAAAACCTCTTTCAGTGTGCTATCTATTCTCACTGATATCTTCACTGATACCATCACATTTGATAGGGGATTCCTATACATGGATACCATTTGAAATATTTGGGAAGCTTCAAAATAATACAGATTTTGAAATATATATTAAAATAGTCTGAGCCATATCCCCAGACCAATTAAATCAGACTTTTTATAATCAGGGTTTGAGCATTAATATATTTGTAAAAGATTTTCATGATACTACTATACAATTGGATTTTGAAAAAAGTTTTTTAAATCCAGATTTTTGCCAACTCAGAACCTTTGACTATTAACCCTAAAGAGAAATCTGAATTTTAAACCCTTTTCCTCCTTTTCCTGCTCCTCATTTGGTCAATTAAGTGGGGCTTCTTCAGTGCAGGTTTCAGTGAATTTATAGTTATAAATTGATTAGCAATGGACTTGCAGGACAACTGATAGAGAAGATTTGGCCTCTTTTTATCAGAGTATTGTCGTAAAGTATTGGAATGATGAAAATTTAGCAGATTGCAAGCTGAACAAAGCAAAATCAATAATAAACTCTAAAAAAAGTGTCTCAGTAAAATAAAACTTAAATCACCATATTAATTGCAATATATGAAACATTTCATCAAAGAATAGACCACATTACTGCAGAAATGCTCTTCAGAGTCTAGTATTCTTTAATGCTATAAATTTCCTATTAAAAAAAAAGGAAGAACCAGGAATCATGTTTAACTTGTTCAAAGCTAAACTCTGTTACTATCATTTAAATATGAGATGCTCCCTCAAAAATTCTTTGTGAGTCAACACATAAATTGTGAATGCTTGGGTTATGAGAGCCTTAACCTAATCAGTATGTGAAAACACTGGTAGGAATTAACTGGATGGTAACTGTAGACAGGAGTGGTGTGTCTGGAGGAGGTAGGTCACTGAGGGTGTGACTTTCTGGTGCATGCTTTGTCCCTGATGAGCCAAGATCTCTCTATTCTTCCTGGTACCATATTCTGAGCTGCTTTCTTCCTCCATAAGCTTTCCACCATAGCATAGGACCTCACCTAGGCCTAGAGAAATGGAGTTGGCCCTCTAAGGACCAAGGGCTCTGAAATAGCACCAAATAAACTTTTTTTTAATACTGTAAAACTGTTCTAATCAGGTCTTTTGGTTACAGCAGTGAAAAAGCTAACTAAACTTTGGTGCATCAACAGAAGCATTTTAATTGTAAAGAATGCTATATTTTGCTTAAAGAATGAATCAGTCAGTCAATCAAGAGAATATAGACACAAGATTCTGGAATTCAGGATGGAATTGAGAGCTGAAGACCAATATGGGATCCTTGAGTACATAGATATATGCATATTGGCATTCAGGGTATGTTACCATGGAAGAGAGTATATAAATTACAAAGTTACAAAAATGGAGCTGAGGAACTGTTCATCCCTGAAGCAGACTATAATCACAATATGAAAAAATGGATAAGATCCCAAAAATTGAACCTAGAAAGGCACATGAGAGGAAAATCAGGAGTTGGTACAATCACAAAAGTCAAGGGCATTGAGTGTTTTAAGAAGGAGGAACTGTTCAATTTTTTTTTTTTTCTGAGTGCTTCTGAGAGAACATGTGAGAAGAGGAGAGACAAAGAAGCATTGTTCATCATAATAGGAGGTCACCAGTGACATGCACATGAACAGCTTCAGTGGAGAGCTGGGGGCACAAGTGCAACCAAGAAAAGAAATTCAGAAAGTTGAAATGGATTGTAGTCAACTATTTGAGATTTTTGTGAAAAGTAACAAAAAAATAGGGCAGTATCTGAAGGCAGATATGGGGTCAAGAAAGCTTTTCAGAAATATGGACTGGAGATAAAGAACATGTTGTAAGTTAAGAAAAATTGTGTCTTGATTTCACAACAATTACTTTTTTGAGATAAAAATGTTGGAATACAAAATTTATTTAATTAATGTCAACTAAAAAATGACATATGATTCTTCTATTTTTTATAAAGAGGGAACTGTGAAATGAATGGGTGGTGGGACATGATGATCATGAATGTAGATGGACAATACAAAGACATGCTGCAGATCTAGAAAGTTAGTGGACAAAGTGGACACTCTTCATTTGTTTTCTTGCATATCAGTTTGTGTAAAGGCACTGGAAGCAGCATGATAATGAATCAGGTTTGCCAATCCAGAAACATTTTCCTTCTTCTTTTGTTATTAACCCACCTGTGTCTTAGCAAATCACCACATGCATTGTGCCATGTTTCCTTACATTTATCTAATAATTGACTATTTCTACTATTTTATGAAAATTCTTACATACATCAAAAATTTTATTTTTAGGGTTACTTTTATTTTACTTTTTAAAATTATGATTATGATCACTGGAATTCTATCACCTGGATTCCTCTCCTCTATCTGTTTAATCCTGGTTAAGTTTTTTTTAACTTCATTAGGCTTTTATCTGATTTTTTGCTAAAGTGGGCATAAGATCAACATATAAGCTACATTATGACAGACAACTGTCAAACTTTTACCTCATTGCATATAACATACACTCCATAAATGTTGCTGTTATTATTATATTCCAATACCCATTGTTGTGTTTGATGTATAGTGAACAATAAAACTGTATTCTTAAGTGAACAAATGATCAAAATGAAAATGTATCATTCTGCTCTCTTTTGCTATAGTGAAATGCCCTGGACTGGGCACTTTATAAAGAAAAGTGATTTAATTAATTTGGGAGGCTGAATGTCAAAGATTAAGTGGCCCAGTATTTTTGACCTTTGGTGAGAGCCCCATTGGTTGTGCCATAACATAGATATTATGGCAGAAGCACAAGCAATGGGGAGAGAGCAGTCTTACAGTTAGACCAAATGTCAGAGATATTCATAGGTCAGGCTTATTCTTTTAGAACTCACTCTCACAGGAACTAATTGGGATCCCATGAGGGATAAATAATTCCTCCACATGATGGCATTCTCAATGAGCTAACAGTGTTTCCCCAGGCCCCACACCTTAAGTTTCCACCGCCTCAACATGAGCACAATGATGATCAAGCTCAAGCACACCAACCTTTCAGAGACTAACACTGGCAGACCCTAGCAAAAGACATGTGCGGATGAGATCTGACCTGATATCCCGATCAGGAATCATTAAAGGATCAGACATCAAAGGCAAGGATGACATTTTCTGAGATCTGTGTCAGTGTAGCCATGATCCTGGGAACAGAAAGGAAGACCTTCATTTTTTTTTTAATTTTTTAAACTAGAATAGCCCCTCTGAACTAACATCAGCATAAGGATGTCATAATTTCACTTACTCTATTCTTTGATACCTGCTTCAGCACCAAGAAGGAATGCATGCCCCTGATAAAGACAAGAAATGTGGAATCTTGATCACAGCAAGAGATGGAAAGTATCTGCTTTGCAAAGAAAGTGGGAGAGAGCTAAGTCTGAGGACCTGTAATGAGCAAGTGGTTTGTGTAGGTGGCCTTGGTGCTTGATGTGGAATACAACTCAGCTCCTGGAATGGAAAGACATGGAATCCCTTCAGAGAGAGTGCATAGTATTTAGCCACCAACAAAATTGAAGTGGTTACTTATCACTTTAACAGAATGTGATCATTTAAAAAAGAAATCATGCATTGTTATTTAATATCCACAATTTAAATATGACTTATTCAGAAATACTAAACATAATAGCTGGTTATTAAAGATGCAAATATCTCAGTTTCTGGAGAAAAATATAATTCCTTTTACACTCCTCCAGTTTTCTTTGTAATGATGTGTATGAATTTACTGATTCACAATAAAGCTGCCTACATTTCCTTCTAAACAGCTTAACTTGCAAATCTTTGGGGAGTTCTCAGGAACAGTAGCAGTTTCCAGCAACATCACAATTCTCCTGTGGCTATTAACTGTTACGGAATGTTGGTGCTGTCCTGGGGTTTGTGGCTCTGACAAGCAATTAGAATGAGTTTTTAAGTAAGTTTTATTTAAAAAAAACAACAACAACAACAACAACAACAAAACTGAGTGTAGAAAAAAAGAAAGATCCTGACTGAAATGAAAGGATGAAGCATGGTCAGCTAGGGCAGAAAGATTACCTTAAACAATAAATACAAGTGGTAGCTAAGAAACTTTCGAAACAAGCTTATTTTCACTACTTACACAATATATTTGGTAGATTCACCTAAGGATACAGAACTAGTGAATTTCTTTCTGGACTTATCACTGAGCAACAAAAACAGGAGTGAATTTCCATTTCCACAGGACTTTGTCTCAAAATAAAACTAAAAAATCAAACAAGAAAAAGAAATAAAAAGGTTTGGATACTGAGACTGGATTTAAAATGCTCCTTGGTTCAAACCCCAGTTTTTGTTTTTGTTGCTGTTTTGTTTTTTTGCTGTTTTTTCTGTTTTGTTGTTTATTTGTTTTTCTCAAGAAGTTTTTACATTTTAAATATCATACTTGAAATAACTCTAGCTCTATATTCAAAAAATCAGATTTTGAATTTCCCATATAGATCAGATCTTGACAAATGATACTTGTCTCACACTAAAAAAAATTACATTCCTTCAGACTGTTGTTCTTCCCGTAATGCTTATGTTTACATGGACTTTGCTGATTGATAGAAGATATTCTACATTACCTAACATATTATCCTTATTCTTGTTTTTTTGGAGGATTGTCATTTGCTTCTTAGTTTGATTTTATCAAAACTTTTTAAAAAATGAGCTTTAGGAAAATTTGTTAGGAGTGAAATAAAAAATAAATAAATAAATAAATAAATAAAGGAGTAAAGTTGGAACCATTGAAATATTCATTACAGTTTTTAAATGGAATTTTCATATATGAAAAAAATTGTATTATTGTAAACTCACAAAAATTTAGTATGTGGCAGTATATCAATATGTTATTTAGGATTTCAAGTGATCAGTCATGTATGACATTGCGAACTTCTTGGATATGGAGCTAGAGTTATTTCAAGTATGGTATTTAAAATGTAAAATATAGTATATAAATATATCAGGAGTTTTAAAAATTCTATTAAAATTTTAAGAAAAACTAACACCTTGGACACATGTTGAAGAAGGAAGTACCCAAAGATAAATTGTCTTTTCTCTTGGATATGGGTGAGATCTTTCATCTTCGTGAAATCTCTTTAATTTCTCATAAACAATCTGAGGTCCTGTAACTGTGGCTTTGCCTGTTAGATTCATGTCTCACCTGTGGGGTTCTGACACTCCTTTAGTCAGCAGATGTCCAGTGGATTCCCCTCCCAACCCAAGGGCTCCATCATGCTCCTGTATAATAATGCAGTGCCCGGCTCATTTCTCACCTGTCATTATGTGATTCCTTGCCTGCTGCTTCTCCCTATCTCTGAATTGCAGTGTCCTAATTGTTTCCTGCCTATCATGCTGCCCTAATTTTTAGCAGCTTATTTTACTGTCCTGTTTCTTTGGATCTAAATCCTTTTCTCCTTCATCCATCTTTTCATTTGAAGGTGTAGGTGCATGGACAAATTTATTTTGGGATCAAAAATAGAAAAGAACATAAAATAGTGGCAAGGACACAAGGAAACACAAGATAATGTGTATCTTCCCCCCTGTGTTCTTCTCCACATTTCTCTGGTTATATTATTTAAACAAAAATACTAATCTTAAGGCACAGTATCTTTAGGGATATTTAGAATATGGAAGAAAACACTAAAGAACAAAGTGAAAGAGAAATAATTGATATGCTTTTTAACCATTTTATAGGTCAAAAAGCTACACGGTCAAAAAATTGACTCACCACATTTTCCATTATTTCTCTAAGGCTAACTCAGATTAACTGATTTAAATGTCATAAAGATGACTTTTAAAAAGTTCAAGATCAGGTATTTTAAAAATAATCATACAGTCATCAACCATTTCTTTTAAAAATTGACATGGGAATAAAATGAAATATTTGAATGGTAAGGAAACTTTCAGTAGTCAGAACTATGAATCCACTAAATTTAAGTTCTAAAATTATGGATGTAGAATTTAGAATTAATAATGTTAGTGGTTTTTGATCACATTCAGGAAAATTTTGTTTCTAGGTAGGAAAGTGCTTTGTTCAAGTTATATGAGAAATTTACTACCAAGACAAGGGCTCTAGAGCATCCTAATTCTAGAATGTGGACTTTGCAATACAGTTCTTGGTTAGACTTCATTCTCCATTTATGATATTCACATTCCAGAACACAAACAAAAATAGACAATAATATCGCAGTCAATATGAATGTTTTGCTTGTTTCCTATTATATTTTAGTATCTGATTGACAGTTTTTAAGCTGTGAGATCATTTTTAATATAATGACATAATCTTACCCAATATGCTACGTTCTTGTCCTATAAAGAATTCTGAGAAGGGCCCGTTGTGCATATCTCAGGCTGTGCAATCTAAGTCTCTGTTGTAACTACTGAACTGAACCACTGTAGCTCTATAGAAGCCACAAATAACACCTGAACAAGTGTATGTCTGTGTTCCAAATGGACTATAGAGGCTGAAATTTCAATTTCATGTCATTTTCATTTGTTGCAAAATATTATTCTCTCTTTTTATTTCCTCTAAATTTATGTATGCAAATTCATTCTTAGCTTATGTACTATACAAAGGTAGGTCAGGGATCAAATTGATCCAAAGTTATGTTTTATTTTCTGTGTAAAAAATAATCATGTTGAGTGAATAGAGGGGTATGGTTAGAAATTTCAATAGTGCATTTTATTAAAAATAAGCTCTTTCTAAAAATTCAAGACTCTTTAAATATATAAATATAACTAGATAGTATATGGATAAGGGAGCCTCACTCATGAAACTCACATGATGCCCCAGGCATTTTTCAGATATATTGTGGGCAGGCAAACAGATGTAGTTACCATAATCCTTGAGTTACGAAGGCTAATAGGGGCTAACTAATGCTGATTTTTTTTTAATTTTTTTTATTTACTTATTGATTCATTGAACACAAATGGAGTACAGCTATTGTTTCAAGGGTTGTACACAAAGTAGAGTCACCCCATCTGTGTTTTCATGCATGTACACAGGGCAATGATATCTGTCACACACTCTGTTATTAATTTTACCCCCCACCCGCCCCCACCCCTCCCTTCCCTCTATGCTAGCTATCTTTCCTCCATTCTTGCCATCTTTCCCCCCCACATTATGCATCATCCTTCATTTATCAGAGAGACCATTCGGCTGATTTAAATGACCTTATTGCAGGAGAAAACTAGTTATGGAAGCGTGGGGTGACTTTGCTGCCTAAGTGAGCACTCCTGCACAGCATTGCTTGTTTCTCTCTCTCTCTCTCTCTCTCTCTCTCTGTCCCTTCTCTCCATATGATATCTTCATCATGGTAAGAACATCAAGAAGTCCTTCACCAGTCCTTTCCCCTCTGATCTTGGACTTTCCAGCCTCAAGAACAGTGAGAAATACAATTTCCATTTTTTTCTAAATGAGCAGTGTCTGATATTCTCTTATAGCAGCTTAAAATGAATTAAAGACAACTAACTCATCCAGGAACACACAAATATTAGTTGGTTGACCCATGAGTTCTAGTCCAAGTCTGTTGAATTCTGAAACCCAGGTTCTTTCCACTTAACCACATTACAACAAAGTTCATGTTAAATAAATAAAATATATGCAATTGGATTTCCCAGTAATGTATGATAGTCCTTCAAACAAGTTGAGATCGATTAGTGGTGACAGCATTTCAGATACCATTATGCAGAAAGGCTGCTGAGAAATTCCCCTGGAAAGAATATAAAAGCTTAGGGAAAAGGATGAAAGTACATGCCTAGCCAAATCACCTCCATAAAGATTGACTTGTCCTTTTATGTTCAAGTAGCTGAGGGCTGCAGGGTGGTCTGAGTGCAAAACAGCTGCCAACCCCAGATGAAAAGCAGTGTTTGGAAGGAAGGAATCCTCTGCACTTCTGCAAGGCCCTGTTTATGAAAGCAGAGATCGCTGTTTTAGGAAACGGCAAAAACTTGCATTTCCTTAGTTTTGCTGGCTCTGCAAAACATCGTGCACAGCTGTACTCAAATCCATTAGCTCAACCTTTCAGAAACTCTCTCACAGAAATTGCTTAGAGGTACATGGGCTGACAGTTGCTGTGTGTTTTGAGTGCTTTACCTGCCGGAAGCCGGCTCAGCAATCCTTTGCTTAATTGGTCTGTAGGGACTGGTCATTTCAGAGAAAGAAGTTCCACACCTCAGAGAGAATGACATCTAACTCAGCTCATAATCTAATTTTGAGAACGGGAATAGGGCTAGCTCTGGGGTTCACTTACCCTCCACCCTCTGTTGAGATGGGTGTGAGGGCTGCAGAAAGAACATCATGCAACATAAAATTAGGCAAAAATTGGAAACAGTAAAATGGTTTTAAAAGCATATCAAGTCCATCACCTTAAAATCTAGGTACTCACCTCTGATCACATCCAAATTTTAAGATTCAAAACTGAATATTTAATTTGGACTGCAAGTTGTTGAATTGTGGCATTTCACCCTTAGTTACAGTGTTGTGTATCCCATAGGGCGATTTTCCTAAAATCAATGGATTCCAGTGGTAGAAAATGATGAAATGGAGATAGCAGCTTGAACCTTGGATCATAAGGGTGTGCCAGACAGTGATTAGGGAGCAGAGAAGAAAAAGGCACTCTTACTGCCTTGTCCAGTACTAAGAAGGTGTTTATCCTACTGGTTAAAAGCTTGCAGCATGGTATATGAGAGGACTGAGCCAGGTCTCTCCCCTACCACCTCCTAACAATATATCTTTGGGCAATTTAACCAATTTGTACTTCTATTTCTTTAACCTAAAAATCAAACTCAATTGAACTGTCTTTTATCCTTATCCTTAAGCCTTTAAAATGTAACATTTAAATCTTACTATTTTGAATTAAAACTAAGAGATTACTTTAAAGCATCCTGGTAGCAAATCGTTAAGATATGCCAAGATGATTGATATGATTATAATTTCTCTTGAAAGTTATAAAAAGTTCCTATCGCTCACTAGATTAATGAGTCCAAAATCATTACATTATTCTCTCTTATCTTACAAGGAATACTTCCTTTGAAAAATATAATCGATAAAAATGAAAAACTTTCATAAAAATAAATACTAATAGGAGCTGTGTTAAATGTGTAACTGATTGTTTATTTAATTCTCACTTTAGAAAATATTATTAAAGCAAGTTAAAGCTCTAAAAAGACACTCAGAGAGATAAGTCATGATCTTAATAAATTGAGCTGGAACCATTAAAAATTGATATAGCCAGATATATTTATGTAATTATAGCACATAATAGAATAATGATGACCATCATTTCAGATTAATGATGTCACAAAAGCTAATGCAGTATAATAGAGTAAATACAAAACGGGAACACTGAGGACATGTGCCTTTAAGCTGGATATTTGAGCATTTAAAAGGGGGAAGAAATGGCTTAGAAAAATATCTGGAATATTGCTTAATTGTTATACAGGCTTACTTATGTTTTATCATGTTTATAAATAAGAATGATTAAGAATTATGGCATAATATTCTATAGTTTGATTCAAATTCTTACAGAAAAATTTAAAGAAGTAAATTCTTTGGAAAGTATGTGTAAATTTGCTAATTTGAAACAAGGTGGCTGGATGTCATTAGATATAAAATCATGTAAGAAAATTATAATATAAACAATCTCAAAAATATATTTACAAATTTCCTTAATATTTTAATAAATGGTTTCCATTAGGAATTCTTAAATCAGTGGTAGGATATCTTAATACTCATCATATTTAGATTAAAATATTAACAAACCCTTAGTTCTTGCAAAGCAAAAATTGTACCGGAAAAAGTGACCTTGTCAGTGAAGGTTTTATTCAAAGCTATTGCAAGGCAGGATGGAGATGGGTAGACACAAGCTATCTGTGTTTGCTACGTGGCTTCATCAACAGGAAAAGCAAGCTTTCCTGCATCGTCATAACTGCGGGGAGTTTTCCACCTCAGAAGAGGTGACCAGCCCATGTCAGGCTCCTCCCCGCCCACTGAGACTGGTCTGTAAGGATGCCCTCTCCTGGGTGATTACAGGTCCTTGAGATAAGCAATATTATCTTGTAAAACTGGTGGGAGGCTTTTATAAAGATTAACATCTAACATCACCAAGGAGCAGAGTAAAAATTCACAGCTATAAGTATTCTAAAGAAAAAAATGTCCCAAGAAAAGGGAGGACAGGCTACTGTTCAAGAGAAGTGGCTCTTAAGTTTGCTCAAGCTGGGGGAAACATGAAGCCTTCTTCACAGTTCACATAGTAAGAAAGTGACAATGTTTTCTTCAGGAATCCCTTTTTGCTCAAGAGATAGGTAGACTGTTAGGAAAGGTGCTGTAAGTTATAAATTGATAGAGACCCTGAAATGCATTAGAATTTAGGAAGACAGAAGGGCAGTTTGCAAAGGTTAGGCAGAGCAAGCGGCCTCCAGAGGTCAGTTCTGAATGAAAAGGCACCAGGAGCTCAGTAAATTAGAGTAATTCATCGCTAAGAAGATGAAAAAGTTTGGAGGCAGTAGATTAAGCAGAGATAGGTAAATGTGGAAGTAGATCTGAAAGTTACATACAAAAGCATTCTATTATCTGCAAACCCCCTTGGGATGATTTTCATGTTTAAATAATGGTAGCTATTATTAAAATCTGTGTCTTTTAAGGGAATTCTGTGGGCCACACTCATACATGGAATTGTCCAAACCTTAGTTCATCTTTTACTTATTGAGAAGCATTTAATCTTGTAACAACTGAAATGCCACTTTTGTCAGCCTCGCCTTTTGAACCTTCCACTGGCTTCTCACCACCCCAACCCTACTTAGATAGTCCGAGAGCTAGAGTAAAAAAGAAGTTTCCAAGTGCCATGGAAGCCCATTTGTCCAATTCCCACAGTGAATTTACTTCCCAAACTAGCTGCACCTCAGAATGACATTCAGGACTTGTAGTGACGCAGAACTCTAAGCCCTAACTTGGATGTCTGAACAAGGATGTCTTAGTTTAAGGCCGAAGAATTACTTATATTTTCCTAATCTCCCCAAAGAAGCCAGGCAAGTAACCTTTTCCAATTCAGAATTTGGGAACAACTATGGTTGCCCATCTAATGCCTCTAAACCATGGGGAAGGAAACGACAAAGTGCTGGGGACTGGAAGGAAACATTTCTTATGCCCAAATCAAATCCCCTTAAGATACTTGAGATTCTGACAGTAAGTGAACTCACTTTTAGGAGCTCAGCAGTCCTATCTTCTAATAGAGACACTGTGTGAAGAGTCAGTAAGAGAACACTGGAAATCCTTTAAAAAGGTGCTCAAGGCATTATTATAATCTCTGTTCTATCCTTCACCTTAGCTGATCCCTGATCTTTGGCTGTACCCTGTCAGATCCTTAAAATCCTTCATGGCCAAAGCCAATTGACCTTCTGATAATGAATTAGACTACAAGAAGTTTAATAAACTGTGATGCACAAGAAGGTCAATCTGTAGGTTGTAGCAGGAACACTACCACTAGAATGTATGTAGTCTATTACTTTGCACAAATAAACTCACATAAAGAAAATAAGAGCTGAGAAAGGGTATAAAATCAATTATACCAGGGGTTATTTTACTATTAAGTTGGAAAATAATGAAGGTGATATGTCCCAAGTGAAATTTTCTGAAAATGTTTAAACTCAGTAATTTAATATTGTATTATTATCAGATATTCTTTTACTAAACCTAAGCAAGCTTTTAGAACTCTGGTAATCTATGAGTTCTATAACTATGCTAATCAAGCTGTGTTTTATAAACCAAGTGCAATATTTCAATAGAAATTGAATGTTTAGAATTGCATGTAAATAGAAAATAGTTATTTTGTCTATTAACACTAAGAATGAAAAATTGAGCTTGTATATATATACATTAAGCTCACACTGCTAACACGTTTTTAATTTTTGAAAGTGCTTTATGAAAATGTTATGGCATGATAGGTTAGAGAAAAAAAGGATATTTTCAAGGTATTCTGACTGGAGGTATAGATCTGTGGTAGATTATTAATCTAGCATTTGTGAGGGTTCAATCCCTGCACTAGGAGGAAAAAAAGTATTTTAAAAAATATTTTTCTAGAAAACACTATGTAAAATGCCAGAGAACTCTAGATTAAATAAAAAGAAACAAATTTATTTGTTGCAGGACACCTCAGAGCCTTTAAAATTGCAACGTAGTGTAAAATTGCAGGTGAAGTTGAGAACAAACTGCACCCAAATGTATTTAAGAACAGATTTTTTTTTACACATCACATGACCTCATGGAACTAGAATTACTCAGAACACAGGGTAATTACTTTTTCAGCAATAATTGATAGATACCTGGGAAATGGAATTTTAGTCAATACATAGATATGCAATAATCGTCTTCCAGAAATTTCCTAAGTGATCCATTTTCTGAGAGAGTAAACTACATAATGCTAAAGAAAAAGATTCTGTTCAGTTAACTAAACAATAAGTCAGCTATGTTTATTTTTTAAAAAAAGAGGAAAGAAACTTTTTTCTCTGTTCCTTGAATGAATTATTGTGGACTGACTACACTATTTTCTACTCTGAAGCAACATGTATTTTGAGATCAGCAATTGAAGCAATAACCTCCCTTACTCCTTCCCTAAGGGAAACCCAATTGTTAATGCAAACGATTCTGGGTTTTACTTCAAGGCACTTTTATGTGCAAAATATTTGAAAATGTAGATTCTTAGTCTTTTATAGCTTTCAAGAATCCTAGAATATGATAAATTGCATATATTTGTTCATGAAGAGTCTAGAAATAGAGTGACTTCAATATATTTCATATATTTAATACAATTGAAATAAAGACAATATATTATGTAAGCAAAAGCTGAGCCCCTGAAGGGCCAGAAGGCACTTTTCATCTCAGAACAGTTCTCTAAAGCATTTCATTCACATTCCTGTTAACTCCCAATGAACCAAAAAAACTCCACAGTTTTACCTTATAGTCTAGTTCTTTAGAGAGTTTACTATGAGTCTTGCCAAGGTGATACGGCCTTGATCCATTCAGTTTGCTCTAACAATGTGCCATTGCTGGATGTCTTATAAATATATGTCTTACAGTTGTGAGTCTGGAAGCCAGAGAGCAGGGTAATGGTCATGCCCAGGTGAGGGTTCTTTTGGATTACAGACCCTCCTCATTTTGTTGTATTTGCATGTGATGGAAGGAGGACAAGAGTGTTTGCTCGGATCTCTTTGGTAAGGGCAGTAGTCTAATTCATAAAGTCTCCACTCTCCTTATCTAATCACTGCCCAAAGTTGCTACCTCCAAGTAATATCACTTTGAGTATTAAGAATTCAGCATTTGAATTTGGAGAAATATTTAATCCATTTTATTTATGAAATGTCAACTTTCTGAAATTATGACATTTGATAACCAAGATAACTGTTTTAAACAATATATGGACAGAATAAATTTTCCAGAGCACCTAAAATGGTATGTGATAAAAACTATGGTCATGGAATTTGGGACACTTAACATGAGGAGAAAAAGAAAGCACAAATAAAAGCAGGGAAATTGTAGTTAATATGCATTAAATGTGAATGTTGTCATTGTGTCTGTAGCCTTCCAGGATTTAGTCAACCTGGTGGGCTTTAGTGCTCTGAGGATGTTTCACAAAAGAGCTTGAAGTGAAAATTGAAAGATGAACAGGATTGAGAAAATGAATATTTTAAACAGGGTTAGTATATGTTGAAGTATGGAGGAAATGGTATGCTTGAATGAATAAGTAAAGACTAAAACTTGTAAGAAATGTTATGACTGATTTTTATATAATCCATATTGAATTAGTGAGAACTATATATATTTCCTCCATAAGAAAAACTAAAAATCACAAATAAGAGACACTCTAGAATAATGAAAATGAAAACTACAAGTGAAAACTGGAATTGAAATTTGTAAAACTGTAATATACACAAGAGATGATAGTACAAAAATAAGAAAGACTTTCATGTTTCAAAAGCAAATATATCTCTAAAATCCTAAATTTAATAAACTTCTTTAATAACCTTCCATATTGTGAGCAACATTGGAACAATTTCTATTTCCTTGTCCCTTTTGTTAAACAATTCTTGGGTGAAGCATAACCTTACTCCTTACTAAGCATGCTGAGAGCAACAAAAAGTAACCAAGATGCTTACTGTAAGAAATATCTACTCTGAGAAGGTGAGACTCCATAATAATTGTTAGTCAGTATTCTATCATTGTAAGAAAATTCCAGAGGTGATCAAATTAGAAGTTTATTTTGATTCATGACTTCAGAGATTTCATTACATGGTTAGTGGGCACTGTCACTTTGGCCCTGTAATGAGGTAGCACATCCTGGTGGAGCAAGTAGTGGAGGAGGAAGCCAGGCAGCCAGGAAGCAAAGAGAGAAGAGGGGTGGCAATTCCAATATCCTCTTCAAAGGTATGCCCACTTCTCACCACCTAAAAGTTCCACCATCTCCCATTAATGCCAAGAGCTAAGGACCAAACTGTTAATATATTGGCCTTGGGGGTCAATATATTACTTGCCCAAACCACAGTAACAACCAAACAGCCTATGTAGTGTAGCTCCCTTCAAGGCTGTCATTTGCTATTCCTGTCATCCAAAACCAATTGTGTCATGATAGTAATCCAATCACTTTCCAACCCTTTAACACCCACCTCAAAATCCCTTCCTTCAAGAACTAAGCCCTAACACAATGGTGCCCAATTTCCCACTTTGAGACATTCCTAAGGGCCTTGGCAATGTACTCTTGTCCTGCCCTGCAGGGTCCTGATATGCAACACTGTGTTTCATCAACAGGTTTTTCTGTCGATCTTTTGGGAGTAAACAAGTGATTGCTGATGAAGGACTGTGGTAAAAACATTTATTCATTCATATAACAAATATTTACTCTATCCCAGGGTAGATAGAGCATCAAGGCAACTCCATCCTCTCATAGACAGACTGCAATTGGAAACTAATCATAAAACAATAGATAGATATACAAACAAGATGATTATTGCAAGTCATAGAGAAAAAAAATGAAAGAGGGTTATGAGACAGATTTCTTATTGGGCCTAATCTATATTAGTAGTTTAGACAGAGTTTTCTGGGGAGATGCTATTTGGGAGCTATTTGCTTAAAACAAAACAAAACAAAAACAATGCTGCAATTGCAGATTATTTGTTTAATCAAAAAATCTTACTCTGATGCCAATGAAGCAGAAGGAGAAGAGGAGGAGGGAGAAGTAAAATACATTGCATGAAAGTGCCAATTCCTTATAAGCATTTTCCTTTTATACTTTGAACATCCCCTGGGAGGTAGTCCTATTAACATCCCCACTCCATAAAAGAGATAAAGGAACTTGGTGAAGTTTAGTAATTAACAAAGTTACATAATTAGTGAATGGTAGAACTCATTCCCCAGTGCTGCCTAATTGAAAAGCTTACGTTTCTATATACTGTAATCCCAAGTATTCAGTGCCATGTAAAAGAAATACTTCCCAGTCTATGAACATTTTTTCCAATAAGTATTCAAAGCTCTTTCTCTGGCCTTTGTAGGTTTTGCTTGATAGGTTGAAGAAGGTGGAAATTTATTCAATTATTTGTTTCCTTAATTTGATCTGTAGATAGAGAAAATGTAAATACACTGGAATAGTTATTAAAGGCATTTCTTTCATTAAGAATTTTGTTGTCATATTTTCCTGACCAATTAAATATTTGTTCAAAACGCTTCAGTCATTCAGCTTTTAAAATTGACACAAAATGTAATTACCAGGAATACGGAACACCCTAATTCAGTTGACAAGATACATTTGCCATTCACTACGTGTGGTGGCTGTAGGGTGATTGAAAACTTCTGTCAGAGAAACTAGTAAACATATTCTGCAAAACCCTTTTCAGCTTGCTTTTTTCCTACACTGAAAACTGTTTATGGCAACTTCTGCCTTAGGGGCTCTGTGGAGCAGTTGTGTTCATTGATTAAAGAAACTAAAGACATATCAAGACAGAGTGAAACACAAATAAGGACTTTCAAAGGCATCTAATGATGAGATTTCTTCAGGGCACGCACAGTATCTTAAGCTTCTAAACTTCCCATAAAAACATCTTTAAATAATCTCAACCTCATTTAATTTTTAGAAGGCATAATCACTCTTCCCAAGCTGCAATAAAAGTGGAAGTATTTCAGATCCATATTGAATAAAGAATACCCTAGTAAGAGTAAAGCAAAAATTTAATTTAGTTTTACAGATACACATAAATTGCAATGCCTTTGTTTTATCTAATAGTACAGAAGACTATATTGGCTCACTATTAAAAAATATGGGACGTGCATTTCTGGCCTTGAAAAACTTCACTCAAAGATTTTCCAAGACATCAAACTGACCCTGGTGCCTTGTCCACATCGCAGACTTGAAATAAGCTCACTTATCCATCTTGCATGCCTCCTGTTACCACTGAGGTTAACTTGACATTGAGATGTGAACAGATTGAGCAAGAGTTCTCTGAATTTAACCATTTATCTTTTGTTCATATATATCACTGATGCCCTCTCCATGTGACCACACTAACAAATCTTGAAATATTTTCTATCCACAGCCCTTTTGACAAATCAGAGATATTCATATTGTACCTGTTCCCAAACAAGAAATCTAAGAATTCTAGGACATGCCTCTCTGACTTCTGTAGTGGTCCTTCGTTAAACTTTGAAGAGAAATTGTGATCTGAAGTGATTTTCATCTTCCAAACACAGACACATTTCTTTTATGAGATATCATAAAGGGAAAATAATCATAAAATGTTGACATTTGGGGCATTAGAAGGGTCGTTACAGAATATTGGAATAAGCTGTGTTCCTTTTATTACTTCATGTAAAACAAGACCAAATCCAGACACATTAGGCAACTCATCCAAAGTGTATCAGCTAGTTGAGCACAGGGAGTACATGAGCGATCTACCGCCCAGGTTTCATCTTATAAGCAATGTTAGGAAGCAGCAATTAGAGGAAAGTCAGGTAGCTGAAAGGACTAGGCAAATAAATGACACCAATAAAATTTTGCTTTGGAAACACTGTACAAAACAATGACATTTCTTAGAAATTGTAAGTAATATTTTCTAAAGTATGGCTATTTTACAGGATTCTCATGCTTCTGATAACTTAAATGGTTTATATGATGGCAATTGGGGAGGGTTTAGGTTTTCTAAGAAGGAGCCTGTCATACAGTCTTTTTCCATTTTCTGTTGCTATAATGAAGTACCTAAGATTAGAAAACTTATAAAGAACAGAGAGTTTTTGGCTCATGGTTGTGGAGCCAGCATCTGCTCAGCACTTAGCTGCACCTCCTGCTCTGTGGTGACATGGTGGAGAGCATCACAGGCAAGAGGGAGCACTTGTGCTTGCTTCCTCGAGTCTCTTTTCCTCTTCTAATACAGTCACTAATGCTTCCCAGCATATTCCATTCTCATGATTTTTTCAAATGCTAATTATGAACCAAAGACTCCACTTCAAATACCATCAACATATGAATTTGGGGATTAAGTTTCCAACACATGAACTTTTGAACACATTCAAACTGTAGCCTACACTGAGCATAGTGGAGAGAGAGTTTACTAGAGTACACAGTGGTAGGGAAGGAAGCTAATAAAAGCGTAAGAGAATGACATGGAAATTATCTTCAAATCTTTGGAGCCCATGTCACCATGGACTGCAAGGGATGCTCTCTTGATCATCACCATCACAACTGGGTAAGGGAGTATAAAGAGATTGTACCCAAGATTACTTGGGTGCCAGCCTGTACTTCCCTGCTTTCTGTCATATAGCACAGGCTGTTATCTCCTCTGTTATCAGAGACTCTGGCTCCTGCCATGGTGATAATTCCTTCTTGTTTGCTGGTCTCTGTACATAAAGCATCTTTGGTGACCAGGTGACAGCTAGAGCTTACAGATTAGTCTCTCTGAGACTTTGAGAAAGCTCAGAGAGTATCAACCTTGATTCTCCCTCTGTAGGGAAAAGCTATAGAACAAGATTACCAACATCAACCTTCAATTGGCAGTGACTGATCCTGAAGATTGCTTTATCACCTGAAACCCATCCTGATAAACCAAATACCCCATCTTTCCCTCTGAACCCTTTTGCCTTTCTAGATACGCCAAGGATACCATGACTCTTCCTTTCCTCCATTTCAAAAACTTAAGGTCACCTTTGATTCCACATGCCTCTCTTCCCATTTCTAGATACTTTTTTCTATAAAACTATGGTTTTTACTTCTTCCTATCTCAGACTATGTTGCATTTTTCTTCTCAATGCCACACCCATAATTAATCTCTTCATTCACTCTCTTTTGTGGACTCTTGCAAAATTTTCCAATTAATCTATTTTTCACCTATCTATTCCTGTCTCAATAAATTTGCTACGAATATCAGGACAAAAATCTCAAAACACAGTTGAACACATGTTAAGTCATCATGTAAGACCATCAACAGCATGCAACTATAATTAAATAAATTCAGTATCTTTATCATTTGAAACTGATCATGGCCCAACATAGAATTAACTCCATAATTGCCAGATTTGCCCTTAAACAAAGTGGCCACTAGCATAACCTTATACAAGTTCTAACATGCCATACTTTTTCCAACACTTGTTTTTCATGAAAACCCCTCTGATCCAGGTCACCATTCTCAGCAACTTTCCTCTTAGTTAGAAAACCATCCTTTGGGATCATATTAGACACTGGACAAATGACATTATATCCTTTCTTCCTCATCTAAAAAGTGAGGGAAACAATGCTTATCTTACAAATGAAATAAACTTTGTGAATTATCAAATATTGTACTTTTTGTATAAAAAGTGAAAACAACAAGTTCCCTTTATCTTTTTTCTATTACATATACCTCTACTAATAGCAATGAAGAAAATGTTGTGAATTTTCAGAACATTAAGAGATATAAAAATACAACGAAGTGAAAAAGAAAAAAAATAAATGAAAAGAGAAATAAAATTATTGATTTATCTGTCAATTAAAATGTTTTTCTTTATGTTTATATTTTGGTTTTCTATACTGGTCAGACCTATAAAGTTTTATTAATTTAGGATTTATACAGCTCTTTTGTATTTAAATGTATTTAGAATTTGCAACATGATGATGTATTAATATAAAGTATCAAGATTATTGAATAAAATATGTTTTAGAAGGACAAATGGTTTCAATATGTCAGATGTAGTCTATAGATCAATATGAATGCTAAGAATGAAATCATCTATAATATATTTCAGCTCCTTTTTTAAGAAATCTCAGGTGATAATTTGTGGGAGGTAGCATCATCAGAAATTTAATAGTAGTCATTTATGTTAACGAAAGGATTTATGATAGGTATATTTTTATTCATGAAATAAGATAAATTGGAATTATCCATCATTACTGTCTAGAAGAGTTTGGTTTATTATAATTTATTTTATAGAGTATTCTGTAGGAAATAGAGTTGGCTAGCTAACATTTTATTATTAGATTCACATCATTTTTATTCTGTAAGGATGAGCTGCCAAAAACTTAATGTTATGGAAGAGAGAGACCCTGAATCTTTTAAGAAAAAACTCCTAACATTTGCTACTATTTGAAAGCACAGAACTGGATTATTTTCTTTGTGCTAGGAGTCACTTCATGATGCCAGATGTCAACATCAACAAAGTGTTTTTCATCCCTTTAATATCAGAAATATACTAGAAATTCTGATAGAAACTGTGAACAAAAACAGTAAAAAAAAGTGGAAATTAATTAGAATTTGAAAAAGTAAAAATTAATTACATATAATCATAGGTCCGTACCCAAGGAGACTTTGTTAAAGTTATCTAGAAAAATTAAAAAATAAACTATATACACAAATAGACCGACACACACACACATACATACACACAGCATCTCTGGTATATTCAAGATATATGTGCTAGGTGATGCACTAGGAACATTTGTGATTCTTCTCAAATAAGGTGAAATCTTCCAAAGAGACAAAGTTAGAGATGGTCATTTTGAACAAAAGGGATTTGATGTTCAATGGCACAGGGATGTAAAAGCCCATGAGAGACTAAGAGATGAAATACATTTCACATGCTTTAGGAAAAGGGGGAGAAAAGCTAACTTGACAAGAATATTTGGAAAGATTAGTGCTGGAATAGATCTAGAAGGTCCTGACTGTCATGATGTTAATAGCAGAAATCATTAGGGATGAAATAAGGCGGTGGGAAATGTTCAGGGAGACAAGTTTAGAAGTTATTGATAAGGTTTTAGTGAGGAATAATATCAAATAAAAATAGTACCACCACAGGTGGATAGCAATGTGATGTATTTAAGGTATGTATAGGAAGAATTCATAGGAACGGGAAAACAAATTACTCACTTTAGATCAATGACAATGTTCCTAAAACTAAATTTTCTGAGAGTAACATCAATAATATTACCTTGCTAATACTTTAACATTATCTATTAAACTACTTAAGTATTTTCTTATATTAAGAACAATACTACTTATATTATTCTTGGTTGAATTTAACCCTTGCATAGACCCTCTTAGAATAAATCTGCTTCATTCTACAGTAGCTAATGTTTAATGAGTCAGTAACTGATGGAACCAGAATGCAAATCCCAGTCTGTCCTATGTTTAGAACTTCAGTTTGTTAGGTAGAACTTGACACAGACAACACCATTTTGAAGCCTATTCCCCAACTTAGAAGAAGAGTCTCCTCAAAGTCATTCTGACATAGCCAGACCTAAACCCTAGCCGCTATTCCATCATTATGCAAATAAAGGAAATTGTTATCTGGGACTGGAATCCAGAAAACACTTGTTTCCACGTGGAACAGTGACCACCTCAAAGAACACAGGTGAGGACCACAAGGACCCTCCCTTGGCAACTCCCAAGCAACAACCTAACCACAAAAATTTCCCCATTTCCTCATGCCCCTTTATAACCCAGACTGTAAGTAGAAGAGGGGTGTCAGTCTCCACTGGGCCCCCTTTGCAGGTTTGTCCTGAATAAACCTGTGTTCCTATTGAGCTGCCTCTCCTCTCTATTTTCTTCATTTTCTTCTTTCCTTACCAAATTCTCAACTCTCCTTTTCTTGTCTCTTTACAGAAACATCATTCCACCTTTTATAATGAGTTTAAAATTCTCACTATAAATCATATTCTAACTATTTTTTAATTTGCTGATCAATAAAATTCTGTTTAATCAGGTTATATTTCCACAGTCTAACTTGGTACACAAGTAGATTTGTAAATGTAGCATGCTGTCAAAACCCTCATGAAGTCAGTCTTTGGGTTTGATTTTCGGTCTCTTAAAATCCTTTCCTTGTGTCTTAAAATTGTGGCCTTATGGACTTCTTTGACTGGTTTGGTTTTTTATTCTTCTTCTTGTCTTATGATTTTTTGTCTTTTAAAATCAGAGAGACTTGAAAACACTGACACTCTTCAGTAGGTGACCTTCCCTCTGATGGGCTTTGCCCTGAAACTTTCCTGGCATCCCCTGGCATCTTGAAGAACTTGACAACTTTAGAATCAGTTATGTGGCACGCCAGTCATGATTCATTTGGCCGGAAATTCTGGTGTCAGAAGTGATTAGGTGCAAGAGGGCAAAAATTCTCTGCCTCTACAGTTTGTGCTTTGGTGTATTAACTAAAGTGCAAAATGTCAATAAATGATGTGACATATTTATTTTTATATCCTTGTCAAATTACAGAAATATAGACTACTAACATGTGATTAATAGAAAAAAATTCTTAGGAATATTTTACCTTGGGTTCCTCTTGGGTTTCAGTTTATTCACAGAACGTAGTATTTGCAATATTCTATATAAGCAAGAACATATCCTGGTATTATATTAATTTCATTATGTGCATGAACCATTACTATACTCTGAAACTACAACAGAAGAATCAAGAAGGGGTGGCCACATTAAGGCGAGCCCACCCACTCAATGGATTTTTGTATCTTGACTCAGTGCAAGACAGCAGAATGTTAAAGTGTTTTCTAATAATTTTAATTTATTACTTCCTCAGTCTGAGTGTCTTTGTCACTCACCATGTGGATTTATGTTCACCAGCCCCTCTTTTCTAGGTGCACATCACTCCTTTCCTCAAGCATTGAGATTATCAAGATACACACAGAAAAAAAAAGTGGGGGAGAGCTTGAAAATGTTATCCATAGTAGAGAAGACCAAATTATTATTATTAAATTATATGTGTAAATGGTGATAGTAAGTGTGTCTTTATCATTCTCTGCTATTCCCATGAGGTCATATCCTGATGACTCTTTTCCATTCTTTGCTTCCTTGAGAGGATCTGGAATCAATTTGCCACATCCATAAGACACAAAATAACTGAAGGACTGACAACCTTCCCTGGAGGCTGAAAACAAGACAAAATGAAAACTGGAACTAGGTGAGGAATGGGAAGGTAAAGTAGCAACACTTCAGGAGGCAAACATAGAGGGTACTGGAGGATCTCAATGTTGGAAGCAGAGAGGTAGCATCAGTACAATGGGAATCAAGAGATGTGAAGTGTCATGCAAGTTATACAAGTTTACCTACCGTGGACGAGAGCAGAACCAATCTCCCTCCCTCTCACATGCTGTTTCCCTCCTCTTCTCTCTTTGGAGGAAGTACAGAATCATGATTTAGGTCATGCAATTTCAAACCAAAACTACTTGCAATTATATTCCACTTCCATTATTTTTTAGTGACTTTAAGTAGGTTATTGTCTCCAATTGTCACAGTTTCCTTGTCCATAAAATGGGTAGATTGATAGTATTTTAGTCATAGTGTTGTTGCTATGATAAAATGAGTTAATAGGAGTAAAGTATATAAAATAATGCCTGGCAATAAAAAGCATTATAAAAATAAAAATTACAATTACAACACTTGCTTCATGCTCTCTTTCTATTTGCTTGCGCAGGTTTTCATTTTTCTCCTCCTCTACAGTTTGGGGTTGAGATGTACTCATGAGAAGTCTTTTCAAATTTGCTACCAAGACATCATCTCAGATAGCAAGCAAGCTAAGGTCTGATAACTTTAGACAATCAGTGCCCAAAATAATGCATTCCCCAGGATCACAAATCAGGTAGTGTGGTTGCCCTAAATAATGCCTTATGTCGTGATTCTGAAGGCCATGGAATTTCATAGTTTTCTTATCTCTCAAAACACCCTTTCTTTATAACAGAAACTTCTATCCCAAAAGGCATTTTTTGGTAACATTTAGGGGGACCATTTAACATTTCTCTCAACTGGAGCATCTTTGTGAGTAAAAGTGTACATTATTAACATTTATTCTGTCACAACTGGGGCTATCAACTGTTTTGCTTTTATTATGAGAACTCACTCTGGAATTAAGACCCCGTCTCCAGATGTGACTGTTAAACACAAACATGGTGGCTACAGAGGTAATCTAATAAAGATTGACTCTTCAGTGAGCTGACCCTGGAAGGAATGGAATATAGGGTAGGTAAACTTTATTTTGGTAAAAATAAAGAAGTGGTTAAAACAAAGCAAAACAAAAAACTTGGCAGCTTGGGAATATGATAAGGTAGAGAAAGTCAGAGAATAAGCCTGAAACAAGACAGCCTGAAATCGTTCTTCAGCACTTCACAATGTATCCTAGAGCAGACCTGGGCTAGGGTTAGATCTCCCTGACCAAGATTTGTCTCTGAAGCTGGGCCTCTCCTTAAAGTACATTTTCCAGCATGTGCCCCACAGACTCAGCCTTTGAGTTCTTTCCTAAGTGGGTTAACTAATTTGTATTTTATGCAACACATTTTAGGTCAGGTCTGAGGAACTCAAATTGCTTTCCTCATTTAAACTGCCTTTAGGCATGTACTCATGCGTATTTCCCAATAAACTTACATTTTCCATAGCCTTATTTAAAGATAAAAAAAATTTAAAGAACTTGGTTTAAAATAATGATGAACTTTTTAAAAAAATGAATGGAAAGTTGTTCCATATATTTCACTTGAAATCGAAATTAGACAATCCGAATGTTAATTATTTCAAATTGGGAAAATGTGAAGTAAGATAACACAAATAAGAAAAGGAGGAGAGGTGGTGACAGAATTTTGTGTAATTCTTAAACTATAATCCTTGTATCTTCTAAACCTCTAAAAGAAATATGTGGTATACCAGTTGAACAGAAAAGAAAGATATTATTCAGAGTTACTGCCATTGGGGAGGGAGATTGAATTCAACTCATGGAAACAAAAAGCAACATGATTTTTATACATTTGGGTGAGCTATAGGAAAAGGACTGGATTCTGTTTGGAGAAGATTATTCAATGTGTTTGGGTCATCTGCGTTTGCTAATTGTTCCTTATTGAAGTCAGGCTCATGTCTCCTTTACAGACCAGGAGAAAGGTGTCTGGTCTTTCTTTTCATTTTTTATTTTTTATTTTTGTGGTACCAGGGATTAACCTGGAGCACTTCACCTCTGAGTCACATTTCTAGTCCATTTTTATTTTTTATTTTGAAATGGGGTCTGCTAGGATCTCACTAAGTTCCTGACTCTGTCTTTGAACATGCAATTCTTCTGCCTCAGCCTCTTGAGGCACTGGGATTACAGCTGTGCACCACTACACTGGCTGTATGGTCTTTGTTGATTACCTCTCAGAGGCATGGCTCCCAGGTTCTTGCAAATGATCTTTCTGGATTGTAAAGGCTTTACCTCTCAAGCAGCAGAGAAAGAATTTTTAATTGCAAGTTTTCTAAACTAAATGCCTTAAGAAAAGAGAGGTCAGGGGTCCCTTACTCCAGATCTTCCTCAGGTTTATTCATGCTGAGGCAAATGATAAGTTCTTCCTGCTCAGTCCTGTTGGAGGATGTTTAAACAGTAAGCCAAGTGTGGAGGTGAACTTTGCCTCTCCTCTCTTCTTTTATCAGAATGGACAAGGAACAGGATAGGGTGATAAAAAATGCAAACAATCTTCCAATCCCTTAATTAAGCAACAACTTGCATTTCTATATTCTTTTAACTACATACACATTTTGGGAGTGTGTCCTAAAATAAAAGCTCCCAAATCAGTCTTTTGCTCACTCTGACTATATTTCTAGCTTCAACTGTACCCTTTATTTTTCATTATCAGGGTAGCTGTGTTTCTGATTGGATGCTAAAAGTAAAGATGAGCTCCAGCAAATCCTTCATAATGAAACCATTTTTTGGTCAAAATAACATAGCAGAAAATATTTATAATTAAAATGAGAAAAAAAGAAGGTAAATACAAAAAAGGAAACTAGCATATTTTTCACAAAGGCATTCCTAGGACAACATTACCATACTTTTCTATATCTGGGTAAATTTGACTCTAAATTAAATGATGGATTTATTTTCATTTTGAGACATCAGATGAAAATATCATAACTATATGTTTTCAAATTGCATAAACATTAGGCAATCTGAACCTTAACTTTATATTTTACAATAATCAAGTTATATTCCTGTTTCACTTATGGCTATAAATAGTCAGCATTAATAAAAGTACTTTCAAGTGTTTCAATTTCAAATTTTCAATGTAGCAGATATATGGTCCTGGATTTTATAATTTTATTCAGAGATAGAAATATTTGTTGTCTATTTGGTTTCCAGCACTGATGGAGACCAACATGAGATATCAAATGATGACAAATCTCACTCTTATACTGATTTTTCCTTGCAAGTTTTAATTTGTGCTTGAAAATTAAGACTAACACTTATTATTCAATTTATTGAGTATCAAACAGCAGAATCAGATTTCGGGGTGGTTCAGGACTCAATGTTTGGGAGTCAAATATGAGAGGCTTACATTCTAAATGGGTCTATATGACAAAAGGAGCATTAGGTACCTCAAGTGATACATACAATTTAGACTCAATTATCGAGTTCCTAGCATTAATCAAGTTGTGCCAGGAGCAGAAGGTGTGAATATAAGTGGTTCCTACTTGCAAGAATCCTTTAATCTGAAAACAAAAAATTCAGTTTAATTTGGTAATCTTAGGATAGACATTTACCGGAAATAGTCTTTGCATAAAGACTAGAAGTATCTTGCCAGGTGCGATGGCAAGCCTCTAAATCCCAGCAACTTGGGAGGCTGAGGCGGGAGGATTGCAAGTCTGAGGGCAGCCTCAGCAACTTAGCCTTAAGCACCTTAGTGAGACCCTGTCTCAAAATACTTAAATATAAAGAGGGTTGGGGATGCAGCTCAGTGTTTTAAGCACCTCTGGGTTTAATCCTGGTACAACAACAATAGCAACAAAAGGGTATTTTATTGCGGATTTAGGCAAAGAAAAGTGTGAAAATCTTCAGATTGCATTAATTGTTCACCTAAATTTTAAAGGGCATAATATTTTTAGATGATGAAAGCAAGCAAGAGTAAAGAAATTAAAGTTTGAAACAGCACAACTTAGGAGCCACATGATTTTTGCCTTTGTTCATGTCTAAATACCCACTATCTTCTATAGCGTGCCCTACGTACTGGATGCTCAATTGATTTGTGATTAATGAAGAATGAAGACCTGCATGAAGGCTGAATAAATGAGTGAAGTGATGGTGTACACAGGAAATTTGAAATTGCTTTATTATGTGTATTTTGTGAGGAAGATTTTGGAAGAGTTAAGACTGGAAAGAAAAATAGAAAACGTAGTCCTGCTGTCTTCATGTGTCCTAAGGAGTAATCTTTGGTTAGCATCAGGAAGGGAAGGGAGACCAACACAGAGGAGGTATGCCTGAATAGTTGGTTCTCAGGTGACTAAATTTCAATTCCATCCATAAAGTAGGGAAACCTACATACTTCATGGATGATGATGTAGTTTCTTTTTGCTTATTTTTATTTTTTGCACGACAGGGGATTGAACCCAGGGACACTCTACCACTGAGATATAGCCACAGGCCTTTTATTTTTTGTTTTGAGACAGTCTTGCTAAGATGCCCAGGCTGGCCTAAAACTTGGGATCCTCTTGCCTCAGTCTCCTGAGTAGCTGAAATTACAGGTGTGTGCACCTCTGTACCTGGCAAAGATGTGGATTCATTTGTTAGCAATATCATGTAGTTTCCACAGGAAAGAGAGGAAAGGGAAAGGTCTATATACCAATGAACTAGGGCTGAATAAATTAAGGCCAGTAGAGAGCCAGACAGATGCTGAATAACGATAAAGGAAGGAAGAAGGACGTGTTTTCCTTTCTTCTTCTTCTTCTTCTTTTTCTTTTTTTTTTTTAAGTGTGGTGAGGTTAGCAAGAAGACAGGTGGCATTTGGGATTGAACTCAGCTATCTTGAATGATTCAATTATTTAATGATCAAAAACTAAAAATGTTGAAGTTACTGATGATAAATTCAGAATGAGGGACTTTGACTGAAATACATGTCAATAGCAAATTCATGTTAAGATTTTAAAGAGTGTTTTAAAAAGAAGAGAATACTCAAACACTTATGGTAACAACAGCTAAATTTATTTGGTATTTACCACATGACATGCATTCCTTTAATTATCTTATGCATATTAATTGCTTTCATTCTTGCCATAATTCTAGAGAAGAAGTATTATTATTTGTTCCATTTTACTGATTAGGAAATTATTCAATACAGATCTGATGAGCAATTACCCAAGGTCATACAGGTGGCAAGTTTTAGAGCTAAGGTTTAAACACAAGGAATCTGTCTGAGAACACTTCATTTTTGAATACTGCTCTCAAGTCACTTCATGTGGAAGAAACTCTGAACAATCTTTGTTAGTAAAAACTAAGATATATAAAAATAAAAAGGGTTTCACTTCCCTCAATTAAAGCACTAATTTCTTCCTAAAATTGCAAACTGAAAAATGCATTTCATTTCACTGGGTGGGTCGTATACATTGCAAATTTTTATTCCAATTAAATTTCAGGCATGTAGATACACATTCTGAATCATACTCTTACAAAAATCTTTCTTTAATTTGTTACTAAAATGACCAAGGCAGTTTTATAAACTTTGAAAACTGGGGTTACTAATAGAGGATTTCAGAATAACAATGGGTTTACCAGGCTACCCCCTCACATACAATATTGGTACATTGTGCTTTAGGAATTTACTCTCCTCTGCCACACGTAGCAGTTGCCTGGGGTTATGTCAGTATATTATTACCAGCATTGCTGCAATTGCTGTAAGCATAAAAGTGCACCTTGCTTTGCAATAAATTTTCTACACTCTGCAAGGAAGTCAGCAGTATACTTGAACTCAGACTGATGGCAAAAAAGACTGGCTTTGTCAACTGTGACAATGACAGGCAGTAAAACTAGAGCAAAGATGCAGCTCATGGTACATGACATTTTCTAAAACAAAGAAAAGCAAAAGATGATAGAGTATTCAAAGACAACACTGGAAATGACATCTGGCACACCCTGCAACTCCAGAGATTATCTGCCCCTGTCTCTCCTGGCTTCTTCCTCTTATCTTTTAATTTCTATTCTCATTCATACTGTGGTGCATAAATCATCAGTTCAAATGTGAGCACCGGCCAGGAAACACAAATTACCCAGGTATATGTAACTGTAATTTTAAGATCTACAGTGTTTCTCCTAAAGAAGTCGATTTTCATTTTACATTCCAATTTACTCATGATGTTAACACATGTTGCCAGGTTATTCATTTTCTTCATGATTATTAACTAAGAATGGTTAACTTTTCTAAACTGAAAATAAAAATTCTATCTTTAGCATCATTGACCTTCTTTGGATTAAACGATGCTAATTACAGAAAGTAATTAATAGGACAAATACTACCACATGTTAATAAGGTGACTTCTGCAGGTCAGTTTTTATTTGAGAAAAAAGGTCTATCTTTTTTAAGGGTAGTAAAATATATGTTTATAAGGCAAATATATTATAAGAAAGTCTGAATTGTCACTTTTTACTTGAAAAAATGACACTTCAGTTTAAAAATGTTACCATCTTATTGCATTATATTTGTTGCCCCAATTATAAGGTAAAAAAATGTGAGTACATTTGATATTATGTAAAAATTGTATATATATTTATACATAATATGTGTATATATTTATATATTATATGTATAAACATATGTATATATATTTATATACATGTATTTATATATGTATATGTATATATAAATACATGTACATATATTTATATACATGTATTTATATACATTTAAATATATGTATATATATATTTATATATGTATATATTTTTATATGTATATATTTATATATAATATGTATATATATTTATATATAATATAATATATAAAAATATATGTATATATATTCATACATATATACATATATATTTATATTTTTATTTATTTATATATATTTTTATTATATTATTTATTTTATATAATATATATAAATATATGCAATTTATATATAAATATATATACATATATGATATTTAAGGCCATTCACCAATATTCCACATCCTCCTCCACTGGGCACAAATGCATATTATACCTCCTACATCCTTAAAGTGAACAGGGTTGCATATTTCCCTTTGAATAATGAAACCTGCACATTAGCTTCAATTTTCCCTGCTCTTCTCTTACAGTGGTCATGGTAGCACATCTTGGTGGGAGTAGGAAATGAACTTTGGTTTCAGTGTCTTTGAGTTTCTAGTGTTGTTTATTACCAAAATATAATGTGGTCTATTCTGCAAAAAAAAAAAAAATCCAAAATCAATGGAATGTTGCATAAAAATCGTAGTATACCATAGTCATTTACTCTGCATAACAGTTCAGTCTCTTAAGTCAGCTGGATATGACTGTCATTAATAATTGGCTTTATTAAAAACAGTTTACACAAGCACACTTAGAAAACATTTAAAGCTACCTTCAACAATTAACTCCATGAGTGTATAACGTGATTTGGGAAAACAATGAAAATATAACACCACATTGTATTTATTTGCTCTTCAAAGAAATAAAACAAACAAAACAAACACACACACTATACAGACACACACACACTAGTCACAAAGAATATCTAAATAAAAGTTCACATCAACTTCAGGAAATGCTGGCAGTGAAGAGAGAGGGAGAAACAGAGAGACAGAAAATGAAATGGGATGCTTTATATAGTAAAATAAAATCCACTAACGGTTTGGATAAGAAGTGGCCCCCAAAGACTCAGGTGTTTGAAGACATGGTGCTCAATGCAGCAGAGTCTAGAGTGGGGGCTAATAGGAAATGGTTGGATCATGATGATCTTAATCTCATCAGTGATTTAAATGGTCTGTTGGGAAGTAATGGAAACTATAAGGCATAGGAACTAATAGGAAGAAATAAGTCACTGGGGGCATGCCTTGGAAAGGTATTTCTTGTGCTTGACTCACTCTTCTGCTTTCTGGTTGCCATGATCTGAGCTGCTTTCTCTCTACAGGCTCTTCCACCATGGTAGTCTGCCTCACCTAAAGCCCAGTGCAATGGAGCCAGCTGACCATAGACTGAAACTGTTAAAGTATGAGCCAAAATAAATATTTCCTCCATTAAGTTGTTTCTCTCAGGCATTTATCATAGTAACAAAAACTAACACAATTTTTAATCATATATCCACAATCAGAAATTTTTATGCAGAACAAAATTCTCATTAATAACCTCATACTGGAAGAACAACCACCTTCCTGGACATCCTCATTGTACCCTACCTGGAACTAGGCTGTAAACAACTATTTGGAAAACCTGGTAAAACAGTAAAAGTAAATAACTGAGATAGCACCCTCTTTTAAGTCAAAGATTCAGTGTTACACATTGGGAGAATGCAGTAAATTCAGAGCCCTAAAATTCATATAGCACAGCATGCATATTTAGAAACAGGATATATATTCAGCCCTAACTAGATAAAAGACTCTTAGCCTAAATATATTTGCAAATTCTCAGAGGTTCAGAAAGAATTAACAGAACACAATATTCAGAATTACAAAAGAGAAAGAAATTGGAAAAATACCCCCCACTTTATACAGAGCATATAGAAAATTAAACTGCACTGTGTAGGCACAAGTGGTGTTATACATCCCCATGAAGTGAGTGTGACCACATTTCTCTGTGGACATGAGGCTCCACAGGAGTTTGAGACACACAGGAAAAGGATGGAATCCCATCTCCATGTATGGATGGTGGGGGTCTGCACATGATAACAGAGAATTCCAAGTAAAGATATCAGAGAAAAGTTGGGCAAAAGAAAGTACAAAAGCTACTTGGTCCTCTGGCAGATATCACAGAATCAGGAAAATGTGTCCATTTGCAGTGTATCAGAGCAAACAGAAAATCAGGAACAAGATTCCCAAGCTTTAGCAGATGGAAAATGAAAACGAAAATAAAACACAAGGAGGAAGATACAAAATAATTGTTAAGGAACAGGAGAAAATAGCATAAATAAGAGGAAAGCATCTAGTCTTAAAGAAAACATAATCTTAAACGAAAAAAAAGAAAATTTCTACAGATTTTATGTTCAACAATACAGTGAAAAAATTAATTCAGTAAGCGGAGAATTTAAAGAATTGGATCAAAAGGGAGATTTCACAATAAAATCAAAATTGTGCCAAAATAATATAAGAAAATAATTTCAAAAATGTTTAAATGACAGAAGAGACCATATGTAAGAAGGAAGGGAAGGGAAGATAAGGCAGAAGAAAACATTGTCAAAATAGCCTCAAACAACTCAAAACTTAAGGAGGTAAGAAAAGGCAGCTCACTGGAAGAATAATCAGCATCTCTGAAGTAGGGACTTAACAGGAAGTCATTCAGAAATAATATCTAAGAACAGTTCTAAAAATAATTGTAGCTGACAATTCTTCTGGTGACCAGGAATATTCAAAGCAAAGTTCTAAACACCAGAACATGTGATGATCAAGTTTTTAACCAGGAATAAAGGACAAATTTGACAGAGGTCAGATGGGAAGAAAAAAGACCTGTAAGAGATAAATAAGTAAATAAACAAATAAATAATTTTAGGAAGGAAGGAAGGAAAGTAACAGGCACATACTCACTGTCTCCAGGTCTCTTTGCAGGAACCCAATAACATAAACTCAACACAAGGACCAATAAAATTGTGAGGACCAAAAAACAAAATCCAAGAAAATTATTTTTTAGCATTATCTTTCAAATGAAAACACAGATACTGTCAAATTTGAAAGAACTCAGGAACACCTGCCAGCTCTTCCTTAATTAACAAGAGAAGGCAACAGAGTTTGTTCAGAATTAAAACAGATAATGAGATTTCTGAGTAAAAATGCAAAATCAGAATTATAAAAATTTAACTTAATATATTTGGATAAAGTTATGGATAATTGTTTAGAAAAAGTAAGAAATAAAGCCAGAGCTGGTGGTGCATTCCTATAGCTCCAGCTAGTTGGAAGACTTGAAGAAGAAAGTTTGCTTGAGCCCAGGAGTTAGCCATCCTGGGAAAGAAAGCCAAAAAATAGGAAGAAATAGAATAAGGAAACTATGAGATTATAATAGTAAACTTAAAGTACTTAGGTTGAATAAGGAGCGAAAAGGCAAATAACTTAAAATATAATGAATCACACATTTAACATCCTGAATTGGAAATAAAAGCAGAAATAATCGTGTTAGTGAAATAGGGCTTTATGTTAGCTTAATTTTATTTGTGGTCCATTTGAATGGTGGCCAATCTAAGGGGAAATATTCAGAATGTTATTTGAAAGATTAAACAGAAGTTCATTTGGAATTGACATCCAGCAACATAAAATTGAAATTTGAAAGCCAGATAATAGATGTGTTATTTGAAGGAGAAAAATATCAAAATAAATAATGAATATTAGATTTGTTTGTACTCAGGGGTATACAGAGGAAAAGACATATAATTAACAAGAATAAATGTTGCTGGAGAGGTAAGAAAGAAAAAGAAGAAGGGGAAAGGAAAGGAAAGGAAACAGTATAGTTCAGTGCTTGACATTATAAAAGCAGAGATTTTTCTCATTAATGTATTTAATGAGAGTTAATATGGCAAACACTTTATGTTAATAAGTGAAGCAGAACATCTATGAGGAAGGTTGTAAGGGAAACAAAAAATAGAAATTAGATTGTGTATAATTGCAGTAAAGCTGGAAAAGAAATTAGAGTATTACAACAACATCAATGTTTATAGAAGCCCAATTCACAATAGCTAGACTGTGAAACAAACCTAGAATCCCTTCAAGAGATGAATGGATACAGAAGTTGTGGTATATATACACAATAGAGTACTACTCAGCCATAAAGAATAATATTATGGCATTTGCAGATAAATTAACTGAATTGGAGAATATCATGCTAAATGAAATAAGCAAATCCCAAAAAACAAA
>JAJEJO010005806.1:107012-253866 GCA_020662805.1 Glaucomys volans
AAAAAAAGAATCAGCAAGCACACATTCTGTGAAGTCAACGATAACCAGACATAAAAGTGGGACCACAAATCTTCAAGATAAATCTACAAGAACAGACAATGGGTCCAGATATAGAACATTCGGAGCCAAAATTTTGTTTTTGAACATCAAAAAGTAAAGTTTCTATGAAGAATATACAGTTATTTAATAGCTTAATTAATATTTAAACATCATTCTGGATTCAGAGTAGTCACAATATTTTTGAAAAAGAACAAAATTAAGGATTCACACATCCAATTAAGACCTTATTCAAAGCTATAATAATTGAGACAACAGGATACTGGCATGAATTGATATATAGGTAAATGAAATAGAATCATGAGTCTAGAATTTTACCTTCCCAACATTGGTTAGTTCATTTTCAACAGAGATGTAAAGACATCCCAAAGGGGGAAAGCAGAATCTCCTCAGTGAGAATTCCTGGGACAACTGAATATCTCCTTCAAAAGAATGAAGTTGGCTGCTTTCCTTATGCTATATACAAAAACGATCTCAGTTTTTTCTGGTTGTACATATTGTAGGACCACATTGGATTAGATATTTAAAAGCATGTGCAAAAAGTGTAAAACTTATTGCAGGAAACATAGAAGTTCATCCTTCTGTCCTTGAATTAGAAGATGTTTTCTCAGGTGTGAGACATCAAGGGGATGAACAACAGAAGACAAACCATACAACTGGGACTTCACAAAAGTTAAAAACTTCTGTAAATCAAAGAATTCCATTAAGAATGTGAAAAACAACCCATAGAATGGGAGAGATTATTTGTGAATTATATATCTAGCAAAGGACTATTTGATAAATTACAAAGAACTCGGAACAACTCACCAAAACAGAACCACCAATTTTACAATAAGAAAATTATGTAAGTAGTGTTTTTCTCCAAAAAAATAAATCTTGTATATACAAATGATTGATAAGTACCTGAATAGATGTTGACATCTTTAGTCACTAGATAAATGTGAATCAAAACCGCAATGAGATGACACTTCACAATCACAATCATAAGCATAAACAAAAACACAGATAAGAACAAGCCTTAGAAGCCTCATAAACTGTTGGATAAATTTAATATGGTGTTTCACCTGAAAACTGATTTAAAAACTACTCAAAATGATAAACTTGGCATTACTTAACACATGACCCAGAAATTCAATTCCTAGTTAGGTACCCAAGAGCAATGAAAACATATCAACACAAAAATTTGTATGACTGATTAAATGAGCATTATTCATAAGCGCTAAAAAGGAGAGACACCTAAATATCTATTAGTAAATGAATAAACAATATTTGATATAGTCATATATTGGATTATTATTAGATAATAAAATGGTATGAAGTATCAATGCATGTCCCCTCTTGGTTGAACATTAAAACGTTATGATAGATTTAAAAAGCCAGTCACAAATGACCATATAATGTATTATTGCATTTGTGTGAAATTTCCAGAATAAGTAAATGCATAGAAACAAAAAGGATGTTACTATTTTGCCTATAACTGGTGGTGATTAGAAAGAAGTTGGTTTGCAGAATGGGAATAAAGAACGACTGCTATCTGTAGAGGATTTGTTTTCAGAATGTTTAAATACTCCCAAATTGACTTGTGATAGATATACAACACTATGAATATATGAAAATCCCTGGCCTGTCTGCACACATCAGTACATTTTATGGTATGCTTCCTATATTTCAATAAAACTAGAAAACATCATTCTGATATTCAAAATAATTTTAAATAGTCTATTTTGTCTTATTGCTTTTAATCTATCTGTTTCTTCCCTCTGTACATACACATGTATGCATGGATACATTTAATTGACTTAGTTAATTGCAACTTACTATTAATTCCTATTTTTAATTTCATCTTTTTTGTTAATTTTTTTATTTGTTCTAATGAGTGGTAATTGACAGCAGAACACATTTATACATTTGGATAGTTCATACATAAATGGAGTTTAATTTCTAAATTTTCTGGTTGTACATATTATAGGATCACATCAGTCATGCAATCATTCATATATGTACATGAGGTAATAAAGTCTATTTCACCATTATCCTTCCTCCCCCCATACTACTTCCCTTCCCTTCACTCCCCTCTACCTAATATAAAGTAATTCTATTCTTCCCTAGCACGCCCCCACCTTTTTGGTGAATTAGCATCCACATATCAGAGAAAACATTCTGCCTTTGTTTTTTGGAGTTTGACTTATTTCACTTAGCATGGTATTCTCCAACTCCATCCATTTACCTGAAAATGCCATAATTTCATTCTTCTTTAAAGCTGAGTAATATTCCAGCTATATATATATACAACATTTTTTTTGTTCATTCATCTGTTGAAGGGTACCTACATTGGTTCCATAGATTAGCTATTGTTAGTGGAGCTGCTATAAACATTGATGTGTCTGCATCACTGTGGTATGTTGATTTTAAGTCCTTAGGGTCTAAACCAAGGAGTGGGATAACTGGGTCAAATGGTGGTTCCATTCCAAGTTTTCTGAGGAATCTCCATACTTCTTCCCATAATGTTCGCACCAATTTGCATTCCCAACAGCAATGTATAAGTATACCTTTTTTTAACCAATACTTTTTAAAAGCTTTAATGATATGGCCGATTAGCCTTCTTAGGTGAAATATACTGCCCTATGATTTTTGTTTTATTATTTGAATTCCATCAAATTCTTCTTTAACTAGAAGTCATGTGGAAATTGAGGAACACGCAAGGAAAGAAAAAAACATATCCAGTCTCCATGAAGTAATTATAATCTGCTCTGGAATCCTATTATAACCCTGGAGGTTTGAACAGCTCCTCTGATCAAGGTCTGCAAGTAGCTAATTTCAAACACACACAGTAATAATTCTCAAGCAAAGTTTATCTTGGAATATGGTGAACTCTCTGTAAATTACTACTAGAAGTATTAAAACATGTTATTTACAACAAAACTTCATGTATAATATTGTGTACTTGACAGAAATAGAAGACATTCAGAGAAACTCTACTTAACGAGCTATGATTTATGAAGATATTCTTGGTTATTTAAAAATGCTATAAGATTCTATGAAAAACTTAGGAGAAAACACCACAGCAGTACATCCATCTGCATGGATAGTTATTTTTAAAGTCAAATTAGTTAACCCATTACTATTTGGCAAGTTTCTCAAAACTTTAAGTTCACTACAAGCGTAATGAAATAGCTAACCTAATTTTCTTTCAGAAGCATTCCTCTTTTAACTAGTTATTTTCTTGCCTTTAGTTTCCCTCTATTTTCTCAGTTAATCAGTTCTTCCTGTTTTATTTTATTCAGTAAGAATGAATAGCACTTAGAGCTTAAACATAATTTATAACCTTTCTGAAGTAGCCATCTTACAATCATGTGCTGGCAATTAATCTGCAGATTATTAATGACCCTGGATGCATATAATCTTAATTAAAAATGTTCTTTGGCATAGAGAAATGAGAGTAATAAGAAACAGGAGAATTCCAGTGAAGTTTTAAAAATGAGTATTTTGGACTGTTTGCCCTGGTTCCGTCACTAAAGGGAAAGAAAGAAACCAAAGAAAAGCTAAAGCATAATATTTCACAATGTGTTTTATCTGTATATTTATACACATCCATCCATACATATAAATATGCGTTTGTGAAATGCAAAAGTTACATTGCAATTTCTTAATATTGTAGAGAAAAATGAGTACATGCCTGGAGAGAAGCAGACTTTCTCCTCATTAGTTAAAATATACTGGGTTTAGAAACTGAGAAACTAAGAAAAAGAAAAGAACCCACAGTATATTTTCTGTCTCATATATTAGCATTTCTAAAGTCTATAGTTTTGACTCGTTTTATATTTAATACATTCATCAAGAATTTAAATTACTTAGAATAGTTAGCATGCCACCATGAGTAACTTTCCTTTTGTAACCATTTACTTTCTTATATGCAATTTCCCTTCAGTTTCTCAGTTAAAATCTACTTCATCCTATCCAGAAAACCATAGGACCAAAAGTTCATTTTTAAAATGAACTTTGTGATTTGATTTAATTAAACTTATTTGTGGTTATTCCCTACATTCTTACAAAAAGAGTGTTCTCCACTTTCAACAAAGAATGTAGAGTTTCTTAATAAGTCAAATTAACTCATGTTTAAATCCTTGTTATGGAACTGGTTCATTCCTAGGGACTACACCAAGTCTTTGAGGAAACGGAAGCAAGCGTTTCCTTGGAATAGAGCTCATAGCCTATGGATAGGTGTCCAAACACACCTGTGAGAAGGAGCCAATAGAAATCTAGTTTTATAGCAGGTCAGTTTTATCCAAAGGACACAAGTTTTGAAATACAAGAGTAGTTTCTTTTTTCACCTCTAAAACACAGTAGTGATGACAATAAAAGATGATCCTTTTTAAAAAACTCAACAAAAGTATTGTCTAAATTGGAGATGTCATTTTCTACAGAAAAAGTGTATTAAAACTTTTATTGACACAGTTTTGAGAACACTAATATTTAAATATTTTATGTGAGTTTATTCTGAGTCAAAATTTTCTCCTTCTTGAACTAGCGCCCTAGATAAATAAATGCTTAGTTGACAGAGAAAATTTAAGACAAGATGTTTTTTAGTGAATTTCTTATTTATGGATGCATAATAATGTTTAGACTTTATAAAAATATATGAGCTCCTAGTATAGCTTTGGAGATAGCATCTAAAATGTTCTTAAACAGTAATAAGCAGAAGTTTTTATTTACCACCAGTTGGACTGACTCATATTGGAATAATTGCAAATAGAATTAATTTTAATACTGTGAGCTATAAATTCTTAATTTTTCAAGACCAGCATATCAACAGAATCCTCAAATTAAATGCTACTGTGTTTAAATAAACTTTATATAGATAGTCTGAGAGAATAGCTGGGGTAAATGGTGACAGTACTGTAACTTCCAAATCACTTATCTATTCAGAAATGTTTCGGAAGTCTGATTTATAATTACAAGAAGTAATAAAATCAAGGAATTTCTAAACTTTATTATGGTCAAGGTCTTTTTCCTTGCTTAGAAGAAAAATGAAGGTAAATATTTAATTTACCTTCTTAATTTTTGTAGATTTTTTATTATCTGTCACTTAAGTAGCTATAACAGAAATGTATTAATGCTTAACATTATTTTCATCTGAATTCTCAGTTCTTTCATCAAATTACCCTCCTGTACTTGCCCCTTTTTCTGCTATCCACTTAATTTTCACTGATTTTCTGTGTGGGTGTGCATGTGTTGCTGACCCTCATATCTTAAGCTTCATAGCAGTCCATTTTCCTTTCTATTTTTGTCTTTTTTTGGCTTTTTAAAATTAATTGCTAACTCAGATATACAAAGAAACCAGGCTAACTCAAAAATACTGGATTCTTTAGCATATACAGAAAGTCAAATTGGAGGAGCGAACCTAGTAAAAGACACTAGCTTCCTATGTAGGTCATTAATTATCACTGGAGATGCATTAACCTTGACTTCAAATGATACTGTTTAAAAATCTTCATCTGTCAGACACATTTGAATTACAACAGAATATGACCTGTGGTGATGCTTTTTTTTTTTTTTTCCTTTTTCTCAGAGATTTGAGGGTAAAAACTTTCGCAGGTGTCTCCTGAAATTTGGCTCAGTAAGCCTGAGGTCTCTCAAGAGTCCACAGTATCAACAGCAAGTGGAACACTTATGGAGGAAAGAGGGAGGGAAGAAAGAAAAAGGAGAGCTGGTCTTACGTGCTTGTCAACTTTCATACTATAGGTAACAGTTTAACAATTTGTGACCAGGTGATAAAATTTAAGAGTATTTTGGTCATTAAATTTATTTATGTTATGCAACACTATTCATTTAAAATGAGCATGTATTATCCCTTTATTTATTAAAGTAGAATAGAAAACCAACCCCCACACAAATGAATAATTTTCAAGCTAAATAGTCCAATGGTCCATGTGTATTTTCACCCTTGAGAAAGATGAGGTTTTATGGAATGAACTTTTTCCTGACTGACTCAGAGAAAAAATTTAATTTTATGGTGCTCCCATTCACATTTTGAAGATGCAGGAACTAAAGAGAAATTAATTCAAATGGCATATGGTAACAGAAATATGAGTAGAAATCAGGTCTTCTTATCATGATTTACAATTTGGGATTATAAAGAAAGAATGCATAGTATAAATGCTCATAATGTACTCGAGATACACAAAATATGCTAATAGATCATGGAAGAACTGCACAATTTGATATAGAACCATAAGGCAACCTTATAAAGGGATATGCTGTCAAGCTATATATCATTTCTCTTCAGAGTAAAGCATAAGAGCTGGATTATGGGGTAGTATTTAGCAATCTTCTGCTGTGCTCTTTTGTCTATGGAAAAATCTAATCTTCATGAGACAAGGTACTTTTCTTTTAATTTTTATTTGATAGATTCCCGGTGCTTCATTTATAGTTGGCATTAGTGCATCTTGGTAAATACATGAATCTGTGCATAGACTGCATAACCAATCCATTCTATCCTGGTCTTGTGGAGTAATGAATAAGAGAGTAGCAAGCCTTTTTAGTCATATTTTACCTTTCCTCAGAGTATCTCTGTACTCCTCCTGTGAGTCCTTTCCTTACACTCCACCTCTCAGGAGGCCCAGGATGAAACTTACATATCTGCTTTGATTGCTAGACACAAGCTAAGAAAGAAATCAGAAATAATTATCTACATTTTTTACCTAACCTACCCCTACACTGTTTTACACTCGAGGTATCTTACCTCGAGTGTAAAACAGACAGAAGAAAGAAAGGAAGAAAACAGACAGTATGCAGAATCTTTTTTAAAAATTTATTTAATAAAATCTTCATATGACTGATTCATACATTGAGAGAGGAGAAAAAAGTTCTTAGTGATAATAATTGGTGCTTATAACATGATACATTATAGTAAATTCAAATCATAAAAATTTTTATTTAAACAGTAATAAACACATTTCCTTGTGGGAAGATTCTTTTGTCCCATGATAACAGTAATAATAACAACAAAATAACACAGTAAAAACCATTTAGAAGAAAATAAAGTTGTATTAAGCAACAATACTTAGGACTCACTATTCCAAAATTTGTCATAAAATTGTCCTTTATAATTTCATTATTGCTCTTTAGTTTGTATTTTCTTATAATATTTTCATGTTGCCATCAATAAGATATATGACATTTCATTAAACATAATTATAACCACATACCTAGAAAATAACTTTTAATGATCATTTTATTAATGCATCATATGTATTATCTTCCAATAATATTGAACATTAAATGGAATAAACATTGTGAGAACTTTCCTATTTACCCTATATAAAAGAATTAGGCACTTGTGCAATTAAGAAAAGCAATTGTTAGCTGACTAAATAGATGAAACACATCCTAAATGAACTGAAGTTTGTAAAACAGGTGTCCCAGTTTAATCAGCTTAAAGGGCTCATCCAAAACCTTTTGCCAATCTCATCATTATCTAGCTTTGCAATCTGCATTATTTCGATACTGTAATAATAGCAGTCTCTTGGGGGTGGAGTTCATTAAAACTTTACAAGTTTTTATTGAGGGGGTTATAATGTTTCTCAATACTAGATCTCTGTTAATTTACAAGAGAAAAAGGCACAAACTGAGCATCCCCTTCAGATAGGAAAAAAAAATAATTCAGTAAAGATGGAGAGTCTTTTAGAAACTTTCGAATTGATCAAAAGTAGATGGAGAACTAGAAAGATGCCTATAGGAAATTAAGAGAAAAAGTATGAAATACCATTAGATAGTAATCATGAAATGCAAAAGTAAGCTATGAATGAAAAAAAGCAGTGCTGCTGTTCATGTCTATGTGTTTCTCTGACTTGCTGTCTGCTCCAACAATGCTCACCTGCAGAATAGAAGCTCCACCAGGTTCCTAAGCCACTATCCTTAACCTGAGTAGTGACAGTTTAATGACACCAGTCACATCACACATAGGATCTATCTCACCAACCTGCTGCTATGATCTCACAAGCTCTGCAATGAGTTATGAACATCTGATCATTGATGCACAGGTTTTCCTTTTATAATTTGTCTCTTGATTTTGTTAATGGGACATATTAGTTCTTAGTGAATGTGAGATACTGGTAATTCATCATTTAATTCATTTGACATTAAATTAAGGGAAATTTTAATGAACAACTGCAATGTAACAAGTTCTGTGTTAGATTATGAGGGAGAAATGATGAACAAGACACTAACCAGCACTTACGTAGGTTAGGAGAGCAGATGCATTAAACCATCATTTTTATTTCTGTTTGAGAATAATCACAGTAGGTTTAGCAAAAAAGCTTTGGGAGCAAAATAAATGGACATCTACTCAAATCACACACATCAGAGGGCTCTCTGAAGTATACAAATTGAGACCTACACTGAGAGGAACTTTGCAATAGAAAAAGACATAAAATTAAGAACTTTAGAGGGAGAGCTGGAGAATGTGGAAAACTAAGTGAGACTTAATAGTAAGAGTTTTGTTTCTGAATTTTCCAGGCACTCAGTATGCCTATTGTGCTGGTTAGCTTTCCATTTCTATGAGAAAAGGTGTGAGACAATCAACTTAAAAAGAGGAAAGGTTTATTTTGGCTCATAATTTCAGAGGTTTCAGTCCATGGTCGATTGGCCCCATTGCCTATGTATGGGCCTATGGCATCACAGTATACCATGTCAGGAGTGCCCCACAAAAGAGGATTCACTCTGTGACAGTCAGGAAATGAAACACAGAGAGAGAAAGGGCAGGGGACCTATTCAAGGGCATTTCCCAGTGACTAACTTACTCTTAGGAGGCCCCTCAGAGGAAAGTTCCCCAACTTGCCAACAGCTCCATAGGCTGGTGACCATATTTTTAGTGCATGGGTTTTGTGGGGAACATTCAAGATCCAAACTGGCAGCATTATGGAATATAACAAAGGGTAAATTATTACTAATAGCTCTGAAATGTAACTAGAAGGCAAAAAATTGAGGAAATGGTAGGAGGAAGGGAAGATGAGGCAGACCTATGACTAGAACTCTTAAATAAAAACAAATCCAGAGGTAGGTAAACGGGACTGTATTCTATAGGGGAAGATAAGCAGAGATAGCAGGAAATTTGATGGGAAATTGAGCAAGTTGGTTGGGGTCAGCAGTCAGCATGATCACGGTGGTTCAGCAGGGAACCTATCTACTTCAGGCCAGTCATTTCCAGGAATAAGCTGTTCATGGGGCATATCTGCACCTTAGTATTTGATAAATTTGGTGGTGAGCCAAAGTTGAGAAGTACGAAGGAGAGAACCCTGAGTAAAGTTTGGTCAAGCCAACAAATGGGTAAATAATGACTTGTGAATTTTGATGGGATTCAAACATCCTGCCTAGTAAATATTTGCCAGACAGTTCTCCTTGAAAACTAAGTCCTTTTCTCTTGGTAATATGGAACTCTACATCTCTGAAAGCTCTGATCTCTCATCCCCACAGTGCTACTGAAGCTGGGGGACAAAATGACAGTCACATTAGGTAATGAGTGAGTGAGTGAGTCAGAGAAAGATGGGGGCTGATTCAGAAGGAAATAAAATGTTAATACCTTCAGGACACTTCCCCATCCTCCACCTGTTGCCAAGGTAACCTGCCTCCAGGGAACTGCTCCTCCCTGCAGGGAGTTGTAGGAGTTGTTAATCAATGCCTGCTGGGCTGCTTCCCTTCTGCCTTGTATCACTCTACCTTTGGCTCAACTTTTGGTCACTTGCTTTCTACATCTGAGAAAATTGGACTCAGCCCTGATTAATTCTCATCACCAGTGTCACTACCACACAAAGAACTTCAACATCTTGTTTCCAGGTTCTCCAATCAATATCAGTTCCACAAGTTTGCATTAGAAATTGTGCCCTAGAATTTGGGACACTCTCAATGGCAACTTTCCCTCCATACACTAGTGGTTTAACTTTATCTTCTAATCTGAGTCAGATTTTCTGGATAAATTACCACCCTGACTTGATTCATCCCAGGAACATGCTTCTCCATGGGTGCTTTTTATTCTATCATTCTATTCTGAGTAGTTTGGGGAGACCGGAGGAAGCTCACATATGGCTGCTGAAACAATTGCAGGATTTGCAACAATAATAGCAGAACAAATTATTGTATTCATTAAAATGTGATTTCATATTTTATGTTTGTGCTTTATATATTATATGGATTACAACTGAAAAGAAGATTCAGGAAAATGCATGTTAGTCCAGAATTAAATTTGTTTAAATTATCTATTAAGGTAAAAATATCTTTAAATCTTAATTTTCCAGACAAATATATATTTTGAAGTCATATTTTGTCTAATCCTCAACATATACCCAGGTCAGTGTATTCAAATTCTGCTTAAGTACTGAAAAAAAACTTAACAACTTGCAACTTTATTCTAAATTATATTTTTAAAGAATTACATTTTAAAAGAAAGAGTACCTTGCAAAAACTGAAGCAATTTTTAAAAGTCATTTATTTTTTATAATTCTAGCAAAGCTCACTGTGAGCCGAAAAATAATAATGGAATTATAGGTCATATTTTTTTTAAATCAGTTTTATTACTGCATGCTATGACTAAACTAGGTTAAACAAATATTGCCTAGCAAAGGGAAACTGCTTTAATGATCAAGTAAGGAAAGATTGTAATTATCTCGGAAGAATTTTTACATTATTCATTTGCTTAGCAAGCCACTATCTTCCTGGGAAACAAATAATTTCATTTCAGTTTTTCACACTCCCTATCCCTACAATTAAAAATTCCAAATAGTCTGCCAGTTCAGTTAAACCTGATAAACATACAGATTAAACAAATAAAGGCACACAAGCTAAATACCTATTTTTGTTGCAACTATAATTGAAAATGGCTTATTTTTTTTTTCCTAGCCATTTGATTTGAGCCTACTTTAGGGTGAAAAAATGAATCTAGATTTTCACATTTCTATATCTGGAGGTGGTGAAAGTATTTGTTGTAGAACATCTGGAATGAAGAATCATTCTGAGGATAGAAGCCAGGGCAGAACCATCACTGCTAAGGGCAGAAATAAAGATGAGGTCAGTTCCTGAGGGAGGGGGCAGGACAGGCAACTGACCCACTGCAGAGGAGCAGAGCAGGCAGGCCTTGCTGCTGCCTACATCTCTACGGCAGCTGCTGGCTTTTCAAACCTGTCAGTGCCAACAGGAGAGGAAGGATGAAGAAACGTGACAGAGGTGCTTTTAATATCATTTCACATTACGGTGTTAATTGGGATCATTTCTGACAGGGTACTTATAGAGCCCTTACTACAAGGATTTTTATGCAGGATGCATAGCACAGCCTGGAGACTGTAGTTAAGAATACTGTATTATATATTTGAAACTTGTCAACAGGGTAGATCTTCAGAGTTCTTAGTATAAACAAATATATAGACCAATGGTAAATATTTCAGATGCTGGATGTGTGAGTTAGCCTCTTTGTGGTGAATACTTTCATAATGTGTTCTTATAAAAACACCAAGTTGTACGCCTTATATATATACAATTTTTATGTGACAATTATACCTTGACAAGGCTGAACAAAAACAAGAAAATAAATTTAACGCAAGTCATATAGCTCACTTTTTGTTTTCTGGTATCTATATTTTTAAAAAATAAAAGGAACAGAAGAATTTAGCTTAGTAAAGTATTTCAAGAAATCTTAAATATAAAACAACTATATTTTTACCATATAATTAAATTATTAAGAAGTTTTCTGATTACAGAAATAAATTATGGAAAGAGATCCCCCCCAACTATGCATGACGTTGGGACCCATTGGGGGAGACTATAAAGACAATAACTTAGAGAAAGTGCCACGGGGGACTGATATCTCCTATGGTACTAGTTAGTAAATTCATAAACTGACTCAAAATTTTCTAGAATACTGCACAGTGTTTCATAACCACTTTTTTGTATAGTTGATGCTGCTTTTTGATGTTTTGGTTAATTAAGTAACTCTCTCCTCGTATTTGAAAAGAAGCACTTTTCAAATTCTTACAATTTGCTCCCTATAGATTATGTTGTCCTTAGGTTCTCTTAATCTCTTTTCAAATTTAATATTCTGCTAAAATATTTTTTTAAAATCATAATTTATTTTTGCAACTTCCAATTATTTTGCATGAGTAATAGAACATACATGATAATCTGTTGATGGGGGTGTGATTATTGAGATTGTTAAAACTATACAGACAACCTCATAAATTATGGTTTCTCTAGGTTAGTTTTACTGTAAAGATTTTATTATATAAAGGCATGCTGCGGTTAAGGTATCACAGAATCTACCTCTCCTAAAGAAATTCTATACCTGTTTTTAAAGTATGTATTCTCAAATACAAAATTGATATGTAATTTTTCAGGCAATGAGAAATTAATCAGTATGGTTCATTTATTCCTGCTTTTGGGGGATTGTTTTCCCCATTAGTTTATCTAGTGTAGTTATAATTTAGATAGTCTTTCTGCCAAAAGATATTGATAATATTTCTCCTATTCTCATTGCAGACACAATGCAGCTGCCAAAGATTGTATAAATACATAACAGAGATCCAGAGTTGTTTTGTACTTTTGGGTTTTTTTTTCTAAAATTTGTCCTCAATTCTCTTGGAAAGTTCAGTGGGCTGGGCAGAGGGGAGAGGAGACAGAGGGAGAGATGGATTGATTCCTGAGTATCAGAGTAGAATTACTGAATCAGAATCTCTTGAGACTAGGCTCTGCAATTCTGCAATTTGCATTTTAAATAAGATTCTCAATTGATTCTAATGTGCTTTAATGTTTGAGAACCTCTAGTTAAAGAGAATATTCAGGGGCATCATTCAGCCATTTTTTCCTCAGGTCCAGAGAGGGGGTTTAATTTAAGCAGGCAGCTGTAATTTGCAGAACACATTTGAGTTAACAAAGACTGATAATTGATTCTGTGCTTACAGTACTTTAAGCACTTGCATAATCAAAGACTGAAGAATTGAATGAAGACACCATGTGGGGTCTTCCCAGGAGAATTCCCAAAGCCTATTACTTCTGATGGTCACAGTAATATTCTTTTTAAAGTTTTATTTTTACTTCCCCCATCCGTTATCAGCTAATATTGTTAGTAACCAGAAAGATCTTAATATGGAAATAGGAATTGTGTTTGCTCAATAGTTTCCAGCTTAAGAAAGCATGGAGGCCTCTCTTTTGGGAGGGCAGGATGGGAGGCCTGGGAAGTTAAAATGAATTCCGTATAAACTAATTTCATGGTACCTATTGCCTATGGATTTTAAAACAAATTTTTTAACGCTGACACAGAATTCACACAGGAAGGCCCTAAATGTCTTCTTAGGTTTTCTTCTCATGATTCCTGTCATAAACCCTGTGTCTATCTAGCCACAATTGGCTTCACCAGTCCCTTACAGCATCTTTGTGACCTAATATCTTTACTTAAATTGTCTTTTAAAAAGCAAGAAATGAGCAAGCATTTAAACAATACTATAGATGCGGAAACTTTAAAGAATCAAAAAATTCTACAAAGCTTTAATGAGAAAAAGTCCCCCATGATCCTCTTCACTTCCTACTGGCAAGAAGCAACTACTTTGAACAATTTTTGTTTTGTTCTTTTTGTTATATCTTTATAGAGTAATATGAGTAATATGCTTATTCTCCCCCCCTTATACTTGGAAAGATATCAATTTCGCATTTCTTTTCTTAATTACTTTTTTTTATTTTTACAGACTACATTTTGATTCCTTATACACAAATGGGGCACATCTTTTCATTTCCATGGTTGTGCATGATGGACATTCATACCATTCATGTAATCATACATATACATAAGGTAATGATGTCTGTCTCATTCCACCATTTTTCATACCCCCCTCCCTCTCATTTCCCTCTATGTTTCTTTACAACTCCTTTTCCACTGTCCTCACTAAAGAACATGATTCAACTCACCCATTTCCACAAAAATGCATATGATTTATGATTATATTATTCTATGCCTAAACCCTCTGTTAAACCTAAGCTGTAGAGAACAGTAGAACTCTGAATAAAAAGGTTCATTTAGTTATGACAGATGCTAGCCTGAAAGAGAAAGCACTAGGTCCTGAGAAATTTGCTATGATTACCAACAGCAGGGCTAGGTAGCAGTTTAATGAAGCAATGGACATTGCCCCAATGTCCTTGCAGTTAGAGTTCTTGATGTCATCAAGGATGGGCCAAGGAGATGCCATTGGAGACGAGATGAGATGCAGAACCAAGGAGAGCTAACCATTCTTCCTACAGCAATTATAGCCCACTGGAAGGTTTTTACATCATTAGTGTTTGCAGGGCTGCTCATTATATTACTGTCTAATCATTGGTTTTAGGAGAATAGGGTGGCCATGTGGGCAAGAAAATAGTAGCAACTGCATTCTCCTGACTTTTATGTTATAACTATTGAATTAAGGAATGGATAATCATGACTGCTCCCAGAAGAAATATATATATAATCAGGAGAGCAAATAGTAAAGTGGAAAGTTATGTAGAATGGTAAAGAGGAAAGAAAGCTGAAAGTAAAGTAATAAAAAAACACCAGAGTGAACGAAAAAGTTGATGGACACTAGAGATGGCTGTGCTGCACATGGTAGTCACCAGTAAATCTCTTACATTCCCCAGCTTTAAAAAATTCACATTGTATGAAAAGGCTTCCTACTGATTGCCTTCAACCTAATTCTGCTTAAATTTACCAGTTAAGTCATTTCCTCAAGTGGAGTGAACTGGTGATAATGAATGTGGACCCACGGCCACCTTACAAAAGTGAAGAGAATTTGTCGACTCATATTTTTACTTCAGAGGTAATACAAATCTAGGATTCCACTGTACTGTTTTCTGAGATTCGCTTTAAATAAAATGTGATTCCAGCCTTAGACAATGCAAAGTACACAAGTATTACTGTAATGTTTATTCTCCAGGGAAAGATGACATGAATTTTCCATGTTTCTGAGTATGTTGTGACACAAAGTCAGTTATGTTTTGAGTATGTCTCTCGAATACATATATTGAAAGCTTGATCTTCAATGCTGCTGTGCTGGGAAATGGATTAAAGTGAAAGGTGATTGGGTCATGAGGTCTCTACCCTCATTTATGGATTACTGTCTTTATCCTGGGCATGGGTTTATCATCATGAGATCCAACTATTATAAAAGCAAGTCCACCCTCATTCTTTCTTTTTAACTAATCCTCACAGGTCCCAAGGTTGGAGACAGCCACCAGGGTCCATGACACTTTAAAGAAGACCCTGTGGAGAAGAGAAAGTGCACAGCATACAGTAGCACTTAGAACAATAGTCCAGAGCCCTTCATCCTGTGCTCCTGCACCCAATAGAAATCCCCAGAAGACACAACAAAGCACTCTTTGAGCATGCAACCCAGGCCCCTTGACTTATTAACATGAACAAACAGATGAGACATCCATATCCACCAAAGAAATAGGTCTTATCACCCAGTACCTTTAGGAGAATCCAAAGCTGAATAGTGATGGACATCTTCTCAAGGCCCCAAATCCTGATGAAATTCATACCAGGAAGACTCAATTGGAATTTTTCCCCACCTTGGCATGGATTACTCTAAATAGCTCCATTGTCAATTTTGAACTTATATATATATATAACTTTCATTTTGATTCAATAGTTTTTTACCTAGTGTTCAACATTATGTCCTAAACCCATATGATAGGATTTCTTATATAGTTTTACTGCATTAATTGAAATCATTTTCTGTTTGTTTTCTAAGCTTAGGTTATCCTTGCTCCTCCTAGCCATTCTTTTACCTCTTTCATTACCTGCTTTTGAATCAAATCATCCCATCATACCATTTTCATATTTTACTTCTTTTCACCATAGTTTTCATGGTTTTATATCTTTTATTTTCATTCTTTTAACCTTTTGCCCAAACACTTCTCCCACTGTCTGCCCTACATAATACACAACAGTAATTTTACTATTTTAGTAACGAGTTTCTCAACCTATTCCAGAACATTGCTACATTTTTACCTAGATTAGAGGAACTGTGGAGAACATTATAAACAGGTTTTTACTTTTCCTCCGATTAATTAGTACATGACTTTCCTCTGAAGTGATTGAAGTACGTAGGGTTTAATATTTCTCTGAAAGTGGTGCTGATACTTGGAATAGCAGAAGGTACACAATGACTATTATCAATACATGGATATTGCCCAGCCCAGGGCTCTTGATGAGAAGAAGCCTACTAAATAGTCTCTTGCATAAAAGTGGATGTGATAGTCATCCCAGCAGATCAGTAGACATATAAGCAGTATGAAAAAGCAATGGAATAAATTATGCCAAATTGTCCACAACACTTCAACAACTAGTCCTATGGACACCACAGGAGAGAAAATGTCAGAGAGGATTTGGAAATAATATAACTTAAAATGTTCAGAGAGTTAGAGAGGTTGTAAGAAACAAACTTAGAAAATATAGGAAGTGAAAAATGATTTCAAAAAATATATAGATTAATAAAGAATTTAATGGAAATCCTGGAAATGAATGACTCAATAAATTATATTAAAATTAAATGGAATACATCATTGGATTAGTTCAGTTTGAAGAAAGACTCTCAGACATTGAATATAAAGTATACAATCTTTAAACTATGTCAACAAATAAAAGATATTAGGAGACCATGACCAGAATATTCAAGAAATTTGGAGTGACTTTGAGATACCAAAACTTAGAATCATTAGCAGAGATGAAAGTTTCAAAATACAAATGAAAGGAATGCACAATCTTGTCAATAAAATGGTATCAGAAAAATTTCCCAGATTTAGGAATGAGATGGAAAACCAACTATAAGAGAAATGTAGAATCCCAAAATAAGCAAGAAACCAAATAACCTATCGATAAATTTGGCTAAGGATCTGAACAGACACTTCACAGAAGAAGAAATAAAATCAATCAACAAATGCATGAAAAAAAGTTCAACATCTCTAGCAATTAGAGAAATGCAAATCAAAACTACCCTAAGATTTCATCTCACTCTAGTCAGAATGGAAATTAACCAAAATACAAGCAACAATAAATACTGGCAAGGATTTGGGAAAAAAGGTACACCCATACATTTCTAGTAGGACTGCAAATTGGTGTAGCCACTATGTAAGGCAGTATGGAGATTCCTCATAAAATATAGAATGGAACCACCATTGACCCAGCTATCCCACTCCTCAGTTTATACCCAAAAGACTTAAAATAAGCGTACTACAGTGATTCAATCACATCAATGTTTACAGTAGTTCAATTCACAATAGCTAAACTATAGAACCCACCAAGATGTCCTTCAACAGATGAATGTAAAGGTATAAATGCACAATGGACTATTACTTAGCTTGAAAGAAGAATAAAATTATGGCATTTGCTGGTATATGGATGGGGCTTGAGAATATCATGGCAAGTGAAATAAGCCAATCCTCAAACTCCAAAGGCTGAATGTTTTCTCTAATATGCAGATGCTAATTCACAATAAGGAGGTAGAGGGCTAAGGAAGAATAAAGATACTTTGAATCAGGCAGAGGGGAATAAAGGGAGGGGAAGGGGTTTGGGGATAAGAAAGATAGTAGAAGGAATCATACATTATTACCCCACGTGTATATATGACTGTATAACTTGCATGATTCCACATCATGTATAACCAGAAGAAAGATAAGTTATATACTCCATGTATGTATGATGTGTCAAAGTGCATTCTATTGTCATGTATAACTAATTAGCACAACAACCAAAAACAGATGCTTTCCATGAAACATAATGCAAATGCCTGATACACAGAATAAGAATAGAATTATAAACGTTGCAAGAGAAATATGGCAAGTCATATTTAGAAGTAAGTCAATTTGAATTTTAACAGATTTTCAATCCAGATCCTAAAAGGCAGAAGGAGCTTAGAATAATATTTGTCAAATCCTGAAAGAAAATGGGGTGCAACCAAGATTACTATATCCAATAAAACTATTTTTCAGAATGAAAGATGAAATCTAAATCTCCATGAAAAGCAGAAATGGAAAGAATTCATAACTACTGAGCCTGTAGTACAAAACATACTCAATGATTTATTGCAAGCAGAATAAATAAAAGATAAAAGTGGAAACCAGTGTAGAGATGCATCAGCATAGAAGAATAATTAATTAACGAAGAGTCAAGTCAGTTCAGCATTAGAAATAAATCAAAATGGCAGGAAATAAAAATAATCTCTTGAATAAAAATGGTCTAACTTCTCCAATCAAAATTGTAGATAGGCAAATAGGATTAAAGAAAAGGCTGAATAATATGTTGTTTATAATAGACTCATTTTACAGGCAAAGATATTCACAAAATGAAGATAAAAAGATGAAAAATACATAAGCAAATGGAAACTGAAAACAAGCAAGGATAGCTTCTGTTGTATCAGAAAAAAAAGTAAACTTTAAGCCAAAAGTAATCAGAAGAGACAAAGAAAGTCGCTTCACACTGGTTATGGGAATAGTTCAACAAGATATGATTGTACATATTTAGGCTCCAAAGGTGTGTCTACATACATAAAACAATCCCTTCTCAACATAAAAAAGAAATGAATTTACCAAAATACTGTAATACTAGGCAATTTCAACATACCTCTTTCACTGTTAGAGAGGTCATGTACACATAAACTATGGAAAGATTCTTCAGGACTAAAAAATACTATTAATCAAAGGGACCTACCAGATAGGTATAGAACATTTCATCCATGGACAACTGAATGCATTTTCTTCTCAATGGCACAGTGGACTTTCTCTAATAGGGCACAAAGTTAATCTTAGAATATACAAAAAATGGATGTAATTCCTAGCATCCTATCAGATCATAATGAAAGGAAATTAGAAATCAAAAACATTAAAAATACTGAAATGAATTTAACTCCTGGAGATTATATAGCACACTTTTAAAGGAGAAAGGGATCATAGAAGAAATCAGAGGAGAAATAAAAAAAATTCTTAGAAACAAATGAGTAACCAGACACAACATATCAAAATCATGGGGACAGTGTGAAGGCAGCTCTAAGATGAGAGTTCATAGCATTAAATTCCTACATTAGAATAATAGAAAGATACCAAATAAATAATTTAACATTATACTTCAAAGTCATTGGTTCTGTTTTAAAGTAAATTTCTCCCAATGAATCCCTTTGATGTAAAAATCTATATAATAAACGTGGAGCCTGCTTGTCATCAGTCTCTCTCTTACCAGGAGTCAGGTTGAACCACTGGGTTCTGCTTTGCTCTGTTTTTGTGTTTGTTTGCCTTTTTCTAATCCCCTCACAAGCCCTGTTTGGGAAAACTGAGTAAATGTTGTGTTGGTCGCAACAGTATGGAACCAGCCAAGATACCCATCAAGAGATGGGTGGATAAAGAAAATGTGGTATATATACACAATGAAGTTATACTCAGCCGTAAATAGGAATTAAATGTTTGCATTTGCTGTACATGGATGTAACTGGAGAACATCCTATGAAATGAAATAAGCCAGACCCACAAACTCAAGGGTCAAATGTTGTCTTTCATATGTAGAAGTTAGACCAAAATAAAGAAGAAAAAGAAAAAGGATGAGGTGGGTAGGGGTGCCCTGTAAACAAAAGAGATATCACTGAAGTAGAAGAAGGGTTTGAGGGGGAAGGAGGAGAGATGAGAAAAGGAAGGAATGGTGGAATGAAATTGACCAAACTATGCTATAACCATATATAAATACGCCACAATGTTTATTTCCTTTAATTCTTTTTTTCAGTGCTGAGGGTTGAATCTAGTGCCTCTCACATGCTAGACAAATGAATTGCCACTGAGCTACAACCCCAGCCCTCCTTCTTATTGCTGAGTAACATTCCATGCTATGAACATGCCATCGTTCATTCATCTTATCCTGCTGTTAGGCTTTGGGTGTTCATAGCTTGGGGCTATAATGAATGAAAATGCTGTGAATAGTTTGTGCGTTTTTTTTTTTGTTTGTTTGTTTTTTAGGATAAATGTGTCTGTATGATAAATTTAATATGGCTTTCAGGACCATGGCTGCTGCAGGATGGTCAGGGTAGCAGAAAGGAAAGGACAGCAAGTACAGCCTAAGTCACAAAATGCCGAAAGTACAGCAAGAAAGCAGAGTAGCCACTGAACACTCTGCACGCTGGCATCAGGGCTGCAAATCACAGAGAAATCCCAAGCATCTCCATGCACATATCCTAAGCTTGGCTGAAAGGAATCCCCAGTGCTACCTTCATTACTATAGTTGAATAAAATCCGAAGACAAAAAGGAATAGAAATACAATGGAGCTTTCTCATTTTTTTTGTGTGTTTGGATTGTCACTTCTTGCACTCAATGAAGACCCAGGTAATTTTTTAGGAATATTGTTGGCATTTCCTGCCTTATTTCAGGCTTCAGGTGCTGCCCGATTGCAACATAAAACAGGAATCTCCCAGAATAATTTCTCTCTTTCTCTGTTTTTAGCAGGCTTACTGAGTTATAATAGATATGAACAATTGCACATATTTAATGTACACACTCACTTTCAAAAGTTTATTTGTGTCAATTATTTTGTTTTAACTTTGCTTTTGTGGTATGAATACTTTGCATGAGATCAATTCTCTTAGGCAATTTTTACATGCATAATGGAGAATTGTTGACCTTAGGCACCGCAATCTACTGTAGATTAAGGACTAAATTATATTGTATAACTGGAACTTCATACCAATTCAATGATTTTCCACTTCTGCTTCCCCCCACATCATGGTAATGACTATTCTAGACTCTTCTATGAGTTTGACTACTTTACATATCTCTTACAGTAAGCAGAATCATACAGTATTTCTCTTACTTTGGCAGGCTAATGTCACTTAGCATAATGTCCTCCAAGTTTGATGAAGCTGTTTGAAAGAAAAAGGACTTTTAAGCATTCAGGTAAAGGCCATTGTGCCTCCAAGACTTGTTGTCTCCCACTTGCAGCATTACACAGCAACCTTCTTGCCTCCTTGAAAGGCTCTCTTGCCTGTTGTGCATTCCTCCCCATCTCCTGCCTGTCCCCTTCGACTTCAACAGGCAGCTACATTCCACTTGGAAAAGCCATAAAATTCAGAAGCAATTTCTCATCTTTCTTTCCCTAACTTTGACTTCTGCACTCTACTCCCAAGCACCCAGCAGGCCCACAGGAAAGAGTCTGCAGGGTCATGTGTACTATGTGACTGAACCCTGTAAGTTCCCAAACCATCACATCAACCTAGACAATGCAGGATGTAAATCTCAAAAATATTGTTGAGCAGAAATGAGACACAAAATAATTTCTTATATAAGTGTGCTCATGTTAGTTTGCACAAGGAAGATAGAAAATAAAAGTGACCATGGAAGTGTGATGGTGGGAGTAAATGGCAAGGACATAAAACATTGCTATAGGTAGGACCACCCCTGCTGGTTCACCTCGTGCTTCCCTGCCAGTCAGATGATGGAGGCAATGCCACAGAACACTCCGAGTCTCCCACACCATTCCAGGTGTGTCTTCTCTAACAGGAGCCACCCCCAAGCCCCCACCCCACAGCTCAGGGCCAACCTACAGACCGGAAAAGGGATTCTTTCTGGCCAGAGCCATCTGCTCAAATGGGATCGTCTATAGCGACTCAAGGAGAGAATCTGTCTACACCAGGCCAAGGGGGAAGAAGCTCCATCTACACTGGCTCAAGGTGCCTGAGTCTCAATGGACACTGACCAGAGGCAGGGGGCCCCAGTGGTCCTGGCCTTGGACTGGAGGGCTGCTGGGCTCCTGCTTGTGCCCTGAGGCCTCGCTCTGTTTTGTTTTCTTTCGTTTCAAAATTTCTCTCCACTTTAAACCTGCCTTTTTAAAATAAAGCAAAACAAAACAATCTTTGGAACATCCATTTTATTATACAATTGGTGAGAAAGAGAAGTTCATGAAGCACCATCTCAGCCATCCCAGAAGCCTGGAGGAAGGCCAGGAAGGAGCAGGACAGGGGCAAGTGTCCTAGGGAACAGTCTCTGAAGTCAGTGGCAGGTGGGGGCAGAAGGGAGTCCTGGTGGATGCAGACAGGGGCCCCTCAAGGGGAAGCCGGGTCCAGTGGACGCACCTCATGGCCGAAGTTCTGTGAGTTCACTCAGACCGGTGCCTCTCCACCAGGTGAGGACGCTGGCAGCGCGGGGACGTCTGGCTGTCCGTGGGTCTGTCTATCCCATCAGGGCGCGTTCCCGGGAGCTATTGCGTGTGGGGACCCAGGGCGTCTGGGACCGGCTGGCATGGGTGCCACTCTCCTCGTGGAGATGGGCCTGCCGAGGCATGGCACACAGCAGTAGAGTTTGGCCATGCAGGTGGCCATCCTCCTAGTGACCCGCCTCCAGCCCCTGCGGCGGCTGTCAGAGGACTGGCCTGAGGAGGCGGCCTGGGAGTCCACGCTGGGGCGTTGTGGCAGCCACCTGCTCAGGATGGTCCAGCGGCCGGGCCTGGGGTGCTCGGGCCTGCGGGGCACAGGGTCTGGCTGGGAGGCTGGGTCAGGAGGGGCCGTGTCCAGGTGAAGGAAGCGCAGAGGGATGGCGGGCAGGCTGGCCGACCTGGCCTCTGCGGGCTGCTGCTGCTGCTGCTGCTGCTGCTCAGAGGGCGCGGGCTGGGCAGGCTGGCTAGCACATCTGCTGGGGTGGGCGCTGGGGGCATCAGCCCGGCCTGGGCGGGGTGCGACCACGCAGGGGCGCACGGGCCAGGCCTGGAGCCCGCCCCCCGTCCCCTGGGGTCCCTGGAGCTGGAGGATTCGGTAGGTGGCCATGGCCTCATCGAATTTGCGCCGGTCCAGGGACACCCAGGCCTCATAGAGGTCGAAGCCCAGGTTGAACAGGATGGTCATGATGGCGGGGTCCGGGTACTTGGGGAGCAGCTGGCCGGGGGGACTGGGTGGAGGCTGCTGGCCCCGGCTCAGCCACGGGTGGCCCAGCACCTGCTCGAGGGTGGGCCTCCGCGTGGGCTCCACGGTCAGCATCTGCCGGATGAGGCTGCGGGCGTCCCGGGAGAGGTGCGCGGGGAGCTCGAAGCTGCCCCGCAGGATGAGCCTCTGCAGGCGGCCGTCGCTGCTGGCCCTGAACGGGAAGCTGCCCGTGAGCAGGATGAAGAGCGTGACTCCCAGGCTCCAGACGTCCGCAGGGGGCCCCTCGAACTCTTGCTGCCGCAGGACCTCGGGGCGCGGTAGGGGACCGTGCCCCCGAAGCTCTTGAGCTTCTGCCCGGGCGTGAAGCTGGCGCTCAGCCCGAAGTCGATGAGCTTGACATGGCGGCCCTGGGCGTCCAGCACCACGTTGTCCGGCTTCAGGTCCAGGTGGGCCACTCCCCTGTCGTGGCAGTGGCGCGCGGCCCACACCATTTGCCTGAAGGCCGTGCGGGCCTGGGCTTCCCTCAGGCCGCGACCCCGTGGCACGCAGTCCAGCAGCTCGCCCCCCTCTGCCCGCTCCATCACCAGGTAGACGTGGCGCGGGGTCTCGATCACCTGGAGCAGCCGGATGACGTTGGGGTGGTTCAGTGCCATCAGCCTCTGCGGTTCGCACAGCGCCTGCTCGTTCCCCTCTGTCTTGGCCACCACTTTCACCGCCACCTCTGCCCCCGTCAGGAGGTGGCGAGCCAGGACCACCTGGCTGAAGCCCCCCTGCCCGAGCTCCCTCACCACCTGGTAGTGGTCGGTGAGGGCCGCCTCGTAGCAGGAGCTGGGCCTCTGCGCCTCTACTCTGCTCTGTCTACTCTGACTGCCAAACATCCTAAAGCCGGAACCCCAACCTCGGACGCTAGCTCAAAAAAAAATAACAAACCAAACACCCAAACCAACAAACAAAAGACAAACAAACCAAAGCCCAAATCAAAAAAACAACAGCAAAACACCCCAACCAACACCAGCCACCAGCCACCAACCACCAAACGCACTAACTAACTGGGAGTCCGACAGGTCACCACCAAGAGCTTCCTGTACTTATGGACAAGGAGCCCAGCCCAGCAGCCCTCTTATATGGTCTGGCTTGGACAACGCATCACAGTGGCCACTTGTGAGGTCAGAGATGACCCAGTCACACCTGGGCACAGCCCCCAGTCGTCTTCTAGCTTTGGGGTCTTCAGCTTCTTTGCTTGCCCCTTTCATAATAAGAATGAGAAAGGACCCCAGAAGCATTTTGTTTCAGGGGTTGTGGAGAATGATGGTGACATTTTAGAGATGAAAACTTGGGGCAGACTCCAGTGGTCTTCTCACTTGGAGTCTGATGAGACCCCCTGATCCCTTGGGGCTCCTACAGGCCTCCTTATCTCTACCCTCAAAGTGTCTCCTCAATCTTATTTCTTCCAACTCAGAACCATTGGCAGCCAAGGCAGGGTGATGTGACCCCATCATGCTGTGTTCCCAAAGATTCTCTAGAGCTCGGCATTAACACCTGTTGTGGGGGGAGGAAGCTTTCATCACCCTCTCCCCACAAGGTTCTCATGCAGTTTCACTCTAGAAACCCTGGATCACCAAGAGCAGTGGCTGAGAGGTTCAAAGTGAGAGAGATAAAACAGGGAAGCCAGAATCCTAGAACCAGCACACATGTCCTACCCATTCGGGGGTGGGGGGGAATGGGGGCCTTCCCAGATACCTGGGTCCCTTCCGGATGCTCTAACAAAGAACATGGGGCTCTGTCATTTATTGGTAATACACATCAATTCCTAGAGTTCTGAAGACTGGCAAGTCCAAGGTCAAAGCACCCCGCTACTGTGTCCTTGCAGGATGGGAGGGGCAGAAGGCTTGAACTCATTCTCTCGAGCCTTGCTTTGGCTTTGTTTTGCTCTGTGTGGTTTGGTTTTTTGACATACTGGCCTTCGAAGCCAGGGCCTCTGGTGTGTCAGGCAAGTGCTCTCTCACTTGGATACTTTCACGGATTCTCTATTTTAGATTTTCTTGATCATTATGTCTTTTAAGACAAGGTCTCCCTCAGGTGCCCAGGTCAGGCTTACATGTATGACCCTCCTGCCTTGGAGTCCGGGTAGAGAGGATGAGAGCCTGTGATGGTTCGGATGTGAAGTGCCCTGTCCCCACAGGCTCCTGAGCTGGTGCAGGGATATGTGGAGGTGAAATGATTGGACTGGGAGAGCTGGGACCTTCAGTCCGGCCTAGGCTGAATGGACTGACTTGCTCTAGGCAAGTGGGAGGTGTGGCCGGTCACTCTGGGCCATGACTCACTGGGGTCACGTCCCCACCCTCCCCCTGTCTCTGTCTCTGTCTCTGCCTCTTTGCTGCCCTGAGGAGAGCAGTTTTCCCTCCCTGGGCCCTTCCCCATGAGGGGCTGCCTCTCCTTGGGCCCAGAGCAATAGAGCCAACAACCTATGGACTGAGACCCCTGAAACTTTGAGGCCCAAGTGAATGCTTCCCCCTCTGAGCTTCTCTTGTTCAGAGCCTGGAACCCAGCGATGGCAGTTACTTAACACATAGCCACAGGCCATGGTCCCCAGCTTGACAAACACACTCAGGTGTGTTTGTGCTTGTGTGTGTGTGTGTGTGTGTGTGTGTGTGTGGCTGGAAAGTGCACTATGTCCTTGAGCCTGTTGGAGAAGCACTCTTCAAGCTCACCTCCCATCCCTGTGGTGGGAGCATCCTGGCCTGACCACACCCTGTGGAGCTGGTCCCCACTAGATGTGCCTGTGAGAGGGGAGTCCTTCAGGCCCACCTGAAGGACATTGGATCTCATACTCAGATCCGATGAAGACAGAAGGGTCTCTGGACAAGGAAATCTGTGACAATTACAAAAGCCAGAGCCACTTTTGTTTTCTCCAAGAGGTAAGAGATTTAATGTTGCAGAAAACCCCCACTTTATTCTATGGTGTCACCCAGTGTCTGTAACCATTCACATTGTGACATCACTGGGGAGGGGGTGGGCATGGAGAGGCCCAGCAGCAATGTTCCCTACACTTGGGAAGTCCTCCTGACACCCATTCCCATCAGGGGGGTGTTCCTATCTGGTGGGAAATGGAACTCCCGTGGGAAGCACAAAGAAATATCTACAGGACATAGCCAACGTGGGAGGCCAGGGAATTCAGCTGTTTCACTACACATGTTAACCAAGCAGGAGAGAAGGGAGTCACATAACGACTTAGGTCACACTGACCTCCTTATGAGGAAGAAGGCCACACTGAGCCCTGAGACCACTCTGGTCCCTCAGGACCCCATCTTTGCTAATCACATCCTACAATGCAATTTCTGGCCACAGAGACCTTATTCTTCTCTGGGGAGTTTTGAGCCTATGTGTGTCTTTGGGGGACAGAAATTAGTCCCTCACACTCCCTGGTCCTAGCTGTCTCAGTTTTTTTCAACAGGTGTTGAATTTTGACATGTAATTATTCCACATAAATGAATCCATACCATCTTGCGCCTTGACTTCTCAATAAAGGACCCTGTAGAGGGATACTCATGTCCATATTCAGGACAGGCTTTGGGCTGTCCATTTTGGGTTTCTTTGATGGTTTTAGCCTAGCAGCATCTTTTCTGGTTGGATGGTGGGTGATTGCAGCTCCACAGAACACAACGGGATTGGTTCCCTGTGCTTCCCCTTCCTGGAAATGTGTGTAATACAATTAATTGGTATCAATCCTTCTTCAAAAGTGTGGTAGAATTCTCCAGGGAGATCATCTTCACCTGAAGATGTTTTTGGAGCTTTTCACTTTAGGAACATTATTTTCTGGATGGACACTATTCTTTTAGGTCAGTAGCAAGCCTGAGATGGCTTAAGATCTCTAGTGCCCAAAGCCCACGTGGTGCTCACTCTCCCTGACCTTTAGCAGTGACCAGGAGGATATTTCAGGTTCAGAGGCTATGGGGCATGTGTGTGCAAGTATGTGTATAATTGTCAAAATTCATCAAACAGAATATTTTTATTCCCTAAATTTTATGATACATGATTGATTTTAGAAGACATGTTGAAGCCCATATCTTAAACAATAATGGTGAAAGCCAACCTTTTGATTTACAAATTTTAATGGTAGAAGTTTTTACAGAATCAAAATACTTCCAAAGTAAAATGGTGTAGACTTTAGAATGCCCAAAGTATTTGGTAAATCTTACAGAAACAACTCCCAGGCAATCAAAGTGAGTGAGGAGTTAGATGGGATGTGACTTGAAGGAGCAATGACATGGAGGGAACTGACTCCCTAGAATTCACCAGGAGAGTGTGGAATGTAAGGGGAATCTCATATTATGGTGTATTCTTGGACATGAAGCTAGGAATCCTCTGTATTCCTTTCAAGTCAATATTTATAACTTGACTCACAGAGATGGTGATAGGATAGAGTTTACAATTCTGCAACTACAGTAATTTTTGCATTTGATTTTTGAAATATCAACCCTGTAATACCAGTAACTGAGATATTATTTTAGGAGTGTCTTGGAAGCTTTCTTGTTCTCTGATTTCAGCTAGACTTAAAATCCTGAAGTTTGTCATTTTTTCCTGTAAGTGCTCCCAGGCACTCAGGAAATTCTGACCAACAGCATAATCTAAGTAGTCTTTCTAATGATGTACATAATGGATAAAGAAACTGTGGTATATATACACAATGGAATATTACTCAGCCATAAAGAAGAATAAAATTATGGTATTTGTAGGTAAATGGATGATGTTGGAAACTGTTATGCTAAGTGAGATCAGCCAATCCCAAAAATCCAAAAGCCGAATGGTCTCTCTGATAAATGAATGATGATGCATAATGTGGGGGGGGAAAGATGGCAAGAATGGAGGAAAGATAGCTAGCATAGAGGGAAGGGAGGGGTGGGGGGTGGGTGGGGGGTAAAATTAATAACAGAATGTGTGACAGATACCATTGCCCTGTGTACATGCATGAATGCACAGATGGTGTGACTCTACTTTGTGTACAACCAGTGAAACAATAGCTGTACTCCATTTGTGTTCAATGAATCAATAAGTAAATAAAAAAAAAAAGAGTAACAGTCATTGGATACACAAGGGAATAGATTCAGTGGCGGGCTGTATCTTGATTAACTGTTATTGTACTACATGACACAGATGACACCTTGTTTCTTGCTGGCAAAATCGCACCCATATGCTCAAATCCAAGGATATAAATAAAACAATCTCCAAATTTCTTTTCTTCAGTTCAGTTTTTAAGGACCACTTAAATTCTTCATAACACTAGAGGATCTGTCAAGTTCCAATCAAGAAACAAAGAACACATAGAAATTTGATCAAGGAAAATTTAGTAAAAGGAATTATAAAATCTCATCAAGGACTAGTTTATTATTGTAAAAAAAGGACTCTAAAGAATTCAGGAACAGTATATGGAACGAAAAGCCATAAACTTTGGGGCTGAGACAGATCATCTAAAGACAAAAGAGATCTTTTGATTCCACTCCCTGCAAAAGGATGAGATGCACACCTCCTTGCAGAATTTTGCTCACCAGCATATAGACTTCCCCTAGGTTCTGAAGAAAGGAAATAGTTTCCAGGTACTGGAAGAAACTGCCCACACAGAAGTACTGCGTTATGGACAGCCTTACACTGCCAGCCACCAAATATTGTTGCCCACTGTGCCAAAAGATGCATACTCAGAAAAGAGCACACTGCAGCCAAGAACTGATCCCTTTATCCACAGTGTTCCTGCAGTGCCCTCTGTTAACAGAGTTTATTGACATCATAACACTTGACAAAAGAAGGTGTTTACAAGATTCAGCTCCATTATTACAGATATGGAAATGAAGGATGGAGTTCACAGGCATTAAGCTGGTAATCACTAGTAATGTAAATACTAGTGATGTTAGAATATCCAGAGCCTAGATGTGCCTCAGGATTGTCAGTCATGTTTGGAAAGAATAACAACCTTTGCAATGAATAACTTAATGTATAAACCTTCTTTGTGTCAATTACAGAGAAAACAAATGAAATATAAATCCATTCATCATCTTGATTTCTTCTGTAAAAATATATTTTGGTAATGTGATTCCTCAAATTCAAATGTTAGAATTTTGATTTTGACAACATATTAACAGCAAAATTATAGAGGAAGAAAGGAGGCTGGTGTATTAATTGCAGGTGCCATCAGGTGCTTTTCATGAGAGAATATTGTTCACTTTGGACAACACAGTGTAATTAAATGATTCCTAACATTTTGGGGAAATTTCTCAACAAATAATATTTCTCATACTAAATAAAAAGCAATTTGCTAAGGAGTTACTAATATATGATAAAACTCTAGGCCCGTTTATCAAAGAGGCATGAATCTATGGGTAAATAAGGGAAAGTTTGGATTATCATTTCTAAATATGATAAATAGTAATAAATAAATAACCAGTACCATGCGATTTCATTTCAATATACCTTGTGCTGACTAGAATGCATATGTGTGTGTGTGTATATACATATATCAGTATATATAGAGACAGATAGAGATAGAGTATTCAAAGAGTGGATGCTGTGGAAGACTTATGCATGGCTGATATGGAAAAAGGGTAAGTACTTTCTTAAGTCCTAAGGGACTCTTTTCATTTACAAGAATGCTAAACATTATTGGTGAGATTCATATAGTCTATCAGAGGATAATCATAATTGTTAGCATTTTTTACTGAATATTGTATGCCAGGTACTATTATTAGAGCTTTATACACAGTAATACATTTAACACTTATAATAATTCAGTGAGTTTTTGTTTAAATGCAACACACACACACACTCACACACCTACACATACATTTTATCATTATTTTTTTACAAATGAGAATCTTGCCAAAATCTGACCTTCAAATTCAAAGAGCTATATAATGGCACAGAAATATCTTAAAACTAGTTCCAAATCTATCTATCTATCTATTTATTTATTTATTTAGAGATATCAGAAACTGATACTAAGGGCTCTTTATCACTGAGCCACATCACCAGCCCCTTTTTAAAAAACAAATTATTTTAAGAGAGGATCTTGCTTAGAAGCTTAGGGTCTGTCTAATTTACTGAGGCTGCTTTGAACCAGTGATCCTCCTATCTCAGCTTCCCAAGCCACTGGAATTAGAGGTCACTGCCACCAGTCACAATATAAAATTTGTACCACACTTTTTCCATAATAAAAAAGAACTGAACACATGACAAATTTAAGTTTATTCTTTTATTTTGATTATAATTTTTTTCCTTTAAAATCCTGGAGGACCAGATCAAGGAATTCTCAAGGTCCCTTAGCACTAAAGGGTTAGCAGAGTAAAGTTTTACCATCTGTGACAATATATTTTCGGCATATGAAAATAATCCACTTTTCTCTATTGGTACCTATTTTTGAGAATTAAAATTCTGTGTGTAATAACTGGGGAGAAACCTGTGATTAGCATTTGCAGCATCGATAAACTGTCTAATTGCAAACTCCTGATTTAGCCATTGCTGATTCTGTTGAAACTTTCTTTCACTTCCTGCATATAGAAGAACATGTTTCACCAGACACAGTTATTTAAAGTGGGATTCCAGAAAATAGTGTTAGGATTTTAGGGAATCAAAAAACATCCTTTAATTTCCCTTTGCAATTTGAAACAGATTGAAAATACGGATTCCCCATAAGCAATGGAATATATATAAAATATAAAAGGGTCATGGGACTCTGAAGGAGAGTCTTCAGAGATGCTGAACTAAGTGTGCACTGTTTATGCTCCCAAACTCACTATGGAAATTATTCACTTCTCTTCTCCTTGGGAGGACTAACTGAGGGATTAGAGTAAATATTTCCCCCCATGGAGTGTAAATTTTGTTCTCTCAATAGAAATTTGATGTCAGACAATAAACCATTGCTGATCACCCTTCATCTTATTGTCTGATTTCAGATTCTTTTCTCAACATGGGAAAAGATTGTGAATCTTTGAATTACATCTATGGAATGTTCTTTTAAGTAAAGATTATACATACATAAATATAAATATTTATAATATATTATGTGATCTATGCTATGTAACTTACCCAGCAGAGCTACAATAGACAGTGGAAAATAGGAACAACTTACTCTAGAGTTACTAACAAATAATAAAAGTTGCATGCTCCCTTATCAAAGAAGCATGAATAGATTCTGGGAAAAGAAAGAGAAAATATTGTCTAATCTTGCTTCCAATAGTTTCAGAATTTATTGCAAATCAGTCTTCAGCCATGTTTTATTTCTCCCCACCCTGTGAGGTTGACACAATAATTTGGAGCTATTTCATTGAAGCAGATACACATGCTTTTTATACAAAATGAGGGAGAACATATTCCTTATATAGGTGTGATACAAAATTTATTGTTGCTCCCAGAGAGAAAATCTTGCATATTTATTATTGATCATCTCAGCTAGAGTGAAGGAATCAAGAGATTCCTAGTAGGCTAATCTAGAGCTACAGGCATGCAAAAGAGAAGATCCAAGACCCTTTTTTTTAAGGGAGTCAGATTCTGCCATCTGTAGAAAATTTTGTCTCATTGTGAAATGCAACACAGAGGACCAGCAATGAGGTAAAAAAAAAAGATCGTTGGTGTTTTGGAGAATATTATGGGAAAAGAATAAATTACAATGCAAATTAAGCCTCATTTTGCCTTAAAAGACAGAAATATTTATTCTAAATGTGATATCTATATACATTCCATCCTAAGATTAAACCTGTTCACATAGTGTATTTGAAGAATAATCCAAATGACACATCAGACAGCCCTATACCTTCTGCCCTTGGAACTTGAAAGAAGTTTAGAATATAAGTAACTCATCCAAGATCAGAATAAATAACACGATTGCATGAGAATTTCAGGAATGAATGGGGATTTTTTGTTAGAATTGATGCAAATCAGATATGAGATTTTAAATTTCACCAAACTTGGTATATGTTCTGCCTAACTATAGTATTGAAATAAAAACCTATCCCTTAGCATCGACAAACAAATATGGGTGAAAATATTTACAATGGTGTGTCCACAGTGTAGAAAGGACAAATATGAAAGTAGTGAAGGGCTCCTAATTTGACCTATAATATTATAAAGCCAAATATAGCACATTTGCTCATTATTTCACAATGTTCGGGTTTCCTGTTCTGTGAGTGACAGTGAAGTATGAAGGAAAGCAAACATTCTTACTACTTAATGCTCTCACTCTTTCCTCATTGAAGCCTCGTCAGTTGCATGATGCAATTTCTTAATTGAATCACATAATTTTCTGGTAGTAAAATACTATCACCCACAATTACTTTCCATTAGCCCTGTAGCTATACCATCACAATGTGAGAAATGTTAATATGGGAATTGAAAATTTCAGAAGAATTTATAAAGTAGTAGAACATTGACAGTTTTCACCATTTGAGCTTTCATTTTGTTGATCTTCCAACATGGAAGTTTACTAATTACTTAATCCCATTTCAACACATTCTTTTCTATTAACTTTTAATTTGTTTTCTATGCTTTCATGAGTGTGCATTTCTGAATTCTCAATAGAAAAAATATGACTATTACAGATAAGGAGGAGCCATTTGTCTAAATCATTCAGAGTAAAGCAAGTATGATTTAATGTCTGGACTCTTGGAAAGTGATGGCAACTGATGTCCAAGTCCAGAATAAACATAGCTGGGAGAGAGTTGTAGCTGTAGATTTTTTTAGGATAGTTACGGTGTTTCCAAGTCATATTTCATTTTAAATACTCCCAATGTGAGATATGGACACAATAGAACAGTAAAACAAGTTTTTCTCTTAAATCTTTTCTTAAGCATATACATGTGAACCTTGTAGATACAGGCAAAAATTAGACATGGTCGGGAAGTACCATCTAAGCCCATAGATAAAGAATATGCATACTTAATTAATTAATAATTCTTATATGTATGAATGTGTTTTCATGGTAGAGAAGTAATAAATACTAAGTAATTAAATCATTATTTTTTAAAAATATTTAGATTTCAGGATCTCTAGTGCCTTATTTTTAATGTTTAAAATTTTTGTTGAAGATCAGAGTAATAAATATTTGAAATATTAATGATTAATAAATGGTCAGGAACTAACAATCAAGACTTCCAAGCAAAAGAGGGAAGTCAGGAATCTTAACACTCTTTTTTTTAAAAGATGAAGTTAGCAGCCATGAGCCTGACAATACAACTATAAAACTCTGAAGTATTTGAAGGAAAATTTCTCTGCAGCCTCCTACTTGAAGTATCATGATGTTCTGCATTAGGTGTTGGAATTTCCGAAAGCTGAAATACTGATACGCAAGAATATGAAAGAGAATCTGTAATTTCACAGTATAGGTAGGTGTGTGGTTTAATGATGAAGAAATCTTTAATGGTAGTTCAGATTCCCTGAAATCAAACTACCTTGACTATTTGATTTACTAGCTGCAAGATATTGGGAAAATTAATTAATCTCCTATAATTCAGTCCCTTCTAGTCCAGAATAGGAATTCTCATGGATCCTATTTAATAAATATGTTTTAGTGTTAAACGAGATATGTATAATATGACCTAGGACTGGGCTTACAGTGCATGACAGAGGTACAGAATAACAATGCTTGAAACAAGCAAACACATAATAAAGTTCATTTATGTTTCATCTAGAAGTTAAAAATTATATGAAATCAGAGAGTGCAGTACTGAAAGGGCAGCAGGCTTCATGAAGTACTTGTACTTCTGGGCTTTTCCCTCAAGAACAAATCACAGTGTTGACACGATTGCTCTTTCTCCTGCCATTCTATGTACATATCAGATTATAGAAGGAAGAAAGAGGGAAAGGGAACAAAGGGGATAGAGCTATTGTCTTTGACTAAGGTCCCTAAAAAGATCCAAGAGACATGTGCCCAACCGTAAACATCCTGTTAGACTGATACACTTTTCTTGAAGAAGATTAGACGGTGTGATCCTTGCCTACCTGCTCACTTTTGATCAGCTAAAAGTCAGGAGCTGAAGCAAAATAGAACTATGAAGAAAACACAGATGTAGAGAAAACTCCTCTGTGCCATAATAGTTCCTAATGCATAATAAGCCCTTGGTAAGTGTTAGACACTTACATGTCTACCTTAGCAACTGACATCATTCTGCACTAATAGGTGGTGATTTCGACTATTTGAATCAGCCATTTAGATAGTCACATTAATCAAACATGGTACATAATTGGCAAAAAGCTCTCTCCTTCTTTCTGCCTCAGAGACATTAACAAAAAAGGTACCTTTTTTGTTAATGTCTACCTTTACTCATGATCATATACTTAATTTCTACCTTTACTCATGATCATATACTTAATTTTAGCACTGAAGATGGTTTTAAGGGTAGAATCTATTAGGTAGTAAATGGATGTATATGTGGGAACTGAATTGCTCTCTAAAAGTCAAACTTCATAGAGGGAATTTTTTTAGGAGAGAGAAATGAAAGTATTTTCAATCAGATGTTTCAAGGAGACCATCATGAGCAGAACTATAACTTAGTATAAGGATCCAGGTAGTCATTATTGCAGAAAATTGAGTTTAGAAGAATAGTCCATTAAAATGGATACTGATTTCCCCAGGTGTAAGTACCCTGATGTCTCCTTTTGTCAGTGACAATGGTCTGTAGCCTAAAATAATATAATACACTTCTATCCAAGTACCATTCTTTTCACAAGAATTTGATAATCACATTTTATTACCCAGAATACTTTGGCCTTTATATTTCACACTGTAGATTCAAATGACTGGCCCTCACTTGATGATTCTTTATTATCCTCAACCACTGCAGAGGAGGACAGAAAGAGGGATGTGATTAATGCTTTAGTCAATGAACTGTCACATAGCAGAAGAAAAGCACAGTGATTGTAAAGCAAACTGTTATTCCTGTCTCAGGCTTTCTATTCATTATTTATGTAAGACATTGGAACTCTGATGGCTTATTATTACTCAGAATTATTAAATGCTGTGAGTAGTGAAAGACAATGAGACCAAGTTATGATTCAGTTGTGTATATTGTTTAATATATAACTCATCATACATGCATCCTGTAATGTGGAATGCTGTAAAGAACGAAAACAGCAAGAATGCAGTAAAATTTTAAAAAATAAAAAAAGATTGCTAGCTGAGGCTAATTTTCCAAAATTCACATTTGAAAGCCAAGGGTTTTTATTTAAAAGATTTAGCATCCAAGTCATCTGCTGCTAGAAAATGGAAGAATGGGAACATTTCTAAAAAGTCATCACACAAAATTAGAGGCTTTTTGTATGAAAAGAAAAAAGAAGCAGCAGATTTCTGCATCTCTACATAGTACCACTTAAACTTTCAAGAACGCATTTTAGGAAGAAATCTGTTTCCTTAATTAAGGACAGAGAGAACATGAGAATAAAGGTAACACTTTCAAACCATAGACAAATAAAGTTAACCAGCTGCATTTAACCTAGCTTCAAAAGGACCAAAGAGAAACACCTGCAAGGACGTCAGCTCTAGTGTGGATTCCAGTCATGAGAACTTTTTCAGCAACAGAGATGACTAAATACAAGCAATATTCAAAAGGAAGCCGATCATGAATGTTCAAAATTAATCACATGGATTTGGTTTTGTGAGATCAAACTCTTGCCCAAATGAAAATAAAAGGGGAACCAAGTATATATTCACTTCCAATATATATGTGCTCAAGGAATGTTTCAAAACTATTAATGTCGAGGGTATTATTTTAAAATGTATTTTGATATTTGGTTTATATCTTGCCAATGTGTTTAACTAAACAAGGGCATTGGAGTTGTTGTAAATATTACTTAAAAAATGATTACTTACCCCCAAGCAAGAACAAATGATGCCTATTCTCTAGGGGTGTGGGCTACTAGAGATTTTTGTTTTCAAGGGGATTGGCCTTCTTATCAACATTTCAGAGCCATTCTCCACACTATATTATATTCAATCATCAACTGATATTGTGTACTCTAAATTAAATTGATACAAATCACTGCCATGCATAGCTGTTGTTTGTGTTAGAGATACCAGCTAAATAGCAGCAGCTTTCCAGAGCTAACCTTTTTTTTTCTCTTTTTCTTTTTTTATTTGCTTTTAGATATATCTGTGGTTGGGGCATGTTTGCCTTGACATATGTATCAGCTTCATTTGGTTCAGGATCTGGGTCAGATTGAATTTCTCCCAGGTATCACACTGTGGTATTCACACTGAATGGACAGCAGATTCCTACGTTATGTCCTCAGAAAACACAGATGCACAAAAATAAGTGTGCAAGCACACATACATAAGTATCTCCTCTGGCTTCACAAGTTGTCTTTCTGGCATGTTCCAATGTAATATTTTCTAATTCTCATGGTGATTCTTTTTTGATCTATAAATTAAATAGAATATTTTCATTTCTAAATCTCGAGAAATTTCTAATTATTGATATAATAATTCAATTCTATTGGGTGTAGATCATAACCTTCATGTACTTTTAATTCTTTGAAATTCATTTTATGGTCTAGATTATGGTATAGTGGGATAAATATTCCTTCAGCTTTTGAAAAATATATATATATTCTGCCGTCATTGGATGTAGTGCTTCATTAAGTTCATAAGGTCAAGAGAGATCATTTAAGTTCTTTATAAAGGTAATGTTTTTTTCTCCTCATTCAAGAAATAATTGGTAAATTAATGCTAAAATTCGATTACTTTTCTTTTAGTGCATTCATTTTTTCCCACACACTTTAAAGCTATGCTATGAGAATGCTATGCTATGTACTCTTGAACCTCAATTACTGGTTATAAATATTTTTTTATTTTGCAAATACCATATAGTTTGATAATTTTGCATACAGTCTAGCAATTTCTGGCTTTTAAAGGTAACGTTTAGTGCATCTGAATTTAACATAGTGTCATAAATGGTATTATCTAAAATTTTGTAACATATTTTCCTATGTTCCTTCCACACTTTAATTCATTTCTTACTTCATGTGAAACAAGTATCTATTTATACTTAAAGCATTCCATTTTAATGTTCATGTGAAGCTTTTAAGAACAATTGTTTTATGTATTTAGTGGTTAAAGGATTACAATACATTCTCTACCCATGCCAGTCTATTTAAATTAATTTAATATAGTATCACTCTCAAATAAAAGAATCTCCTAAGACTTTTTTAACAGTATAGGAAAAACAAAGCATTCAGGCAGAGCTGCTTCAAAGAATTTTAATATGTAAGAATTTTAATTATCACCATTTACATAAGCATCAATTAAACACTTGAAAAATTTAGTTACTACCATATATTAAATAGGAATAAGCTAGAACCTTATTTATTTTTTGGAACCATAAATTCATATTTTAAAAACATATGCTCTTCCTTCTTGGTAACCAATCTTCTCACTTCTTTCAAAGTGTGTTGTTGATTGGTCACTGTGCATCTGTTTTCAGTTCATGCACAGTAAGGAAATCTTGTGGTTAGGTTGCTTTCCTTGTCCTCAAGTTATAAACCCATGTGTCATTTGCCAAAATGAGGTTATCAAAAGAAGGATTTGACTACTAAAGTTGAAATTCAGCAAATAAACAAAAGGTTAATAATGTGAAGAGAGAGCCCATATATTGGGAGAAATCTTTACCATATGCACCTCAGATAAACCATTAATCTCTAAGATATATAAAGAACTCAAAAAATTTAACATAAAAAAAAATCAAAAAACGAGCTAAGGAACTGAACAGACACTTCACAGCAGTTATACAATCGATCAACAAATATAGGAAAAAATGTTCAACATCTCTAGCAATTAGAGAAATGCAAATAAAAATTGTTCTAAGATTTCATCTCACTCCAATCAAAATAGTAATTATTAAGAATACAAGAAACAGTAAATGTTGGTAAGGATGTGGGGAAAAGGTGCACTCATACATTGCTATTGGGAATCTGAATTGGTGCAACCATTATGGGAAGCAGTATGGAGATTCCTCCAAAAACTTGGAATGGAACCACCATTTGACCCAGCTATCCCAGTTCTTGGCTCATACCCAAAGGACTTAAAGTCAGCATATTACAGTGACGCAGCCACATCAATAATGTTTATAGTAGCTCAATTCACAATAGCTAAACTATGGAACCAACCTAGGTGCCCTTCCACAGATGAATGGATAAAGAAAATGTAATGTACACACACACACACACACACACACACACACACATATATCAATTAAAATATTTTATAATGAAAAATATCAAAAGTACATTTTGCAACTATTGATGAAACATGCACAATAATAGTCCTATTTTCCCTTTAACTTTACAGTTATTTCCTGTCGTTGATGGTTGAAGATTAAAAATAGCATTGCATTTTTGGATCTACTTCCATTTTCAAAAATCATATCTTCATTTATATGGCATTTTAGCAAAAATAGAAAAAAATCTATGCTATTCTATTGAACAATTCATGCACTTGATTTTTCTTAAATTATTTGAAACTCCCTTTTTGCTGTTGTATGGGATGATTATAATTCATATATCTGAATTTAACAAATGAATATTTACACTACAAATAATCATGAATTTTCAAGTGTATTTTCCTCCTGTAGTCATCTTTCTTCATACTTATCTTTAAAAATTTATCATCAGTTAGTTGATGGACTTTTTAAAATTTTTATTTGTTCTTTTTAGTTATTCATGGCAGTAGAATGTATTTTGACACTTTATATATACATACAGTATAACTTCCCATTTTTGTGGTTGTACATGGTGTAGAGTTACACTGGTCATGTATTCATATATGAATATAGAAAAGTTATGTCCAATTCACTTTATTGTCTTTTGTGTTCCCATTCCCCCTCCTTTCCCTTCATTTCCATTTGTCTACTACAGTGAACTTCTATTCTTCCCTCCTGACCTCACACCCGTCAACTAACTGATGATAAATTTATGTGTTGACAACTCCAAAATTTACACCTTGAAAACTATTACTCAATGTAATCAATTAAGAGGTGAGCACTTTGAGGATGTGATAGGCTCGAGGGCTCCATCCTCATGACTGGATTAATGATCTTATAAAGGAGGCTGATAGGACCACTCTCAAGCCCTTTTTGTCCTCCTGCCTTCTGCCACGGGAGCACACAGCATTTGTCCATTGTTGTGGTTCTGCCCTCTCGCCCTGTGAGGATGCAGCAGTGAGGCATCCTGTCAGAAGCAGAGAGAAGTCATCCCAGATTCTGATTTGGTTGGTATCTCAATCCTGGACCTTCAGGAATACAGAATCATGTGAATGAAAATTTCTTTTTCTTATTAGTTACCCAATCCCAGGTTATTTTTTACAGTAGCTTAAATGGAGTAAGATACTACATAACCATGTTATTTTTTAATTGTGAATTTGAGAAAATATAACTAAAGTTAATGTGATTTCCTCAGCTAACTACTGAGAAGATAAAAAATTTGTATGTAGCTAAAAATTTATAGAAGATTTAGACAAAATAATAAATTTTAAGTATCTACATATTACATCATAAAATTTTCAATTGACTTAATAGTCACTAATTCCTTGTTTTGAAGTTATTCACATTTTTCTATGGTATGTATGTTTTAACTGTTCATTTTCAAGTTGCAAGTAGCTTTATTTTTTTGTATTATAGAACATATTCATTACAAAAATTCTATGAAAATTCAAACAAACATTAAATGGTTGAAAAAAATGTTAAAGAAAGAAAACATTTTGACCAAAACTCAGAGACATCCACCATTGAATACTTCACTGGTATTCATAACTTTTTCTATGGATGCGCACAAATAGCACTTCATTTATTCATTCTTACAAGGAAAGCTTCTTGAGTTCCTACTATGTGATATGTATTGCTCTCAACTCTACAGGCACAATACAAAGTGCTAACTCTCGTAAAACTTACATTTTAGTGAAAGAGACACTCAAAACTATGTTTATAATAATAGAGACTTTAATGATGGCCACGTGAAAACCAGAAGGCAGAGAGCTGAAGGCAGTGGAACTGCCCATCATATCGACTTATTATTAAACTGTCCACTATCCTCACCAGCACACCTAACACATATCAGTCCTATCTGTGATTACTTTTGTAGAATCAGAATTCAGAAATGTCCTTTTTGCACAAATAAGGTGTACATTTAAAAATTTGAACATATTTTCATTCAAAGCATTGCACTAATTCTTATCTCACTATTTTGTAATATGTTGACATTAGTTTGGGCATAGATTTATAAACAATATGCAATTGTAAGTTTTTTATTTTTTTTAATCTGGAAGCTCAAAATGATTTCTCATTTGTTTAAATTTCATTTATTTGATTATGGGTGAGATTGTTATTCTTTTCTGATTTATGAATGACAAACACAGTCCCAGTGTCAGCCCATCCCTTTGGTTTAATTTCTAGTCCCTGTGCACTAGCTATATTTACCTTGGACCATATATTTAATCACTGTGCCACATTTTCATTATCTGAAAATTGGAAATTGTGATAATCTACATCATTGGTTTATGTGTAAGGAAAAATAATCACCTTAAAATATTACAAGTGTACCTGTACACCTGGCTGCTTACAGTGAGCATTAACTGATGTTGGTTCCTATGCCTATATTATTATCATTGGTAGTATCAGTAGTAACTGAAAATCTGTGCAAATTCTCCTGCACAGTTTGCTGTATACTCTTTCCTTTTGCTCTTCTGAATGCCTTTGGCCTTCTTTGAAACACTGATTTGTAAGATATTATAAGTGTGTTGATGTGTAATTTCATGGTCTTTCCCTTATGCTATGACAGTTTTCAACATTTTTGTGTGTTTCTTAAAAAAATAATTATGGAACCAGGCACAATGGTGTATGCCTGTAATCCCAGAGGCTGGGGAGGCTGAGGCAGGAGGAGCTCGAGTTCAAAGCCAGCCTCAGCAACTTAGTGAGGACCTAAGCAACTCATTGAAACCCTGACTTTAAATAAAATATGAAAAAGGACTGGGGACGTGGCTCAGCAGTTAAGTGCCCCTGAGTTCAATGCTCGCAAACAAACAAACAAACAAACAAACAAACAAAAAGGTTATGGAGATTTTTCTAATCAAATATGCTTTTAACTAATTAATTAATTAATTAAGGTATTTGGTATTGAACCCAGCAGCATTTAACCAGTGAGCCACATCCCCAGCCCCCCAATTTTTTTTTTTTGCCTCTTGATTCAACTTCCCCAGCTGCTGAGATTACAGATATGCTCCACTGTGTCAAATATGCTTTTACTGTTTAATGATAAATAATTTTAGTGCTAGGTTTTGGCTTTAATTTTGTAACAAATTAGTTCTATGATATAACAATTTTATTTCAAAATATCTTCACTTTACATTCTAATTAATACTTTTGTAAATTAAAATATAAGATATTTAGTAACCTTTATGGAACATTTTTTTCTACATGATCTGCTTCAGTGTCTAGGAACTTTATTGAAACCTCTCTTCTATTGTAAAGTTTTATGATGTATTTATGGACATCTTAATAATGAATAACGGTTGCATTTTTAAAATGTTATCCATTTATTCATAGGAGAAAATCGTTCTGATATAAAATTAGATTTCATTTTCTAATAGTTTATTCATGAATAGTAAATATATGTACTCATATTTTTATCTGGCCCATAAAATCCCCTTCACTGTTATTTTGAGCAAGTTTTTATATCATAGTTATTTAACTTGATAAATACAAAAACTGTCTTTTATTTTCAGTTCTAAATTGTTTTAAATGTCTAGAAAAATATTCTATTGAAGGTTTGAATACACTCTGCCTTATAATGTTCTCTTTTCTATACTTTAAGTATAACTTTACTTTTTTGAAGATATCATCTAAATTTTTTGTTCAGAAAGATCAACTCAGCTATGACCTACTTACCTAGAATAGGTACTAGGTAATAAATTAATATGACAAATTAGTGATAATATCAATAATTTTCTCAGTAAAATTTAATTACTAATAATTCTTATCTTTAATATAGAGTCAGAAGTACATTGTTAGAATTTTAACTTTCAATACACATGTTAATAATTTTTATAAAATACATTCTGTAATTCAGACTTCTCATCATTTTAAAACTAGTTCCCTCTTCTTCCACTCACAGCTCTCTGGGAAGCATTGCCAAATCTTTACAGTAAATAAATGTGGTAATATCTATTTTGGACTTTCTGAATGTAATCATCACAGCTGTGTTTTATTTCTGGGAAGGTTTCATTTTGCAGCTTATGAAATTGTAGGGAAGATGATGAGATAAGTAGAAAGTAAGTAAAAGCTCCAACTCAAGGATGGGAAACATTTTGCTCCTACTCCCTAACGATAATGATAAAGAAAATTTGTTTTACCCCTGATGGAATGAAATTTTAAGACAGAAACAGTAACAAAGGTATTTCATCATAACCTTCTTTGTGCATATCACTGACTTGGAATCATTGAAATTATTCAGTAACTATTTCCTAAATATGATTTTCAGGGATATGTGAATCCTTATTAGTTATGCATATTTTAAGCAACTTTATGTATCTGGGGGGAACAACCATGAATTCTTATGTCATTCTAAAACAATAAGTCAAAATGCAGTGAAATGCATTCACTGAATAATTAAACACAAGTAGATTACGTGTACTACTCTCCAGAAGCAAAAGAAATTATGTGTTAGAAAGTGTATTTTTACAAAGGTATACATATCCCTTGTGATTTTCATATCTAAGTTTATCTTTATTATGGAATCTCTGGTCCCTTAACCATATTTTGTCATATATTAATTTTTAGCAATAACTGTTTATGATATACCAAACTAATCACAAAAACATTTATGTTTTCATGTGATCTTTTAGTATGGTATCAGTCCACAGACAAACATGGAGTGTTCATCCCATTTCCTTAGCCTGGTGTTTGTGTTTGCTCCAATTAATAGGCCGGTAGAAGTGAAATTACAGCTTTCAAGGTAGGTAATTGGTCAATAAAATCCACAACTAGTTTTTTCTCCTTCAGAATAGTTCCTCCTGGAATATAGCCACTTTATCCTAAGATTATCTGGATGAATAGTCCAAGCTACAGGGATTAGATCCAAGGCCCCAGGAATGATTCAAGGCTGAGATCACTGCTTATAGCTCTCACAACCTATCAGCACTCTGATCAAAGGATCTTCCATGTGGGTATATTACCACTCAGTTGAGTTGCTTCAACTGAAATAGATAGATCTATTATCCCCCATGCTGAGTTCAAATTGCGTATTTGTGAGAAAAATATTTATTTATTTATTTAGTTAGTTAGTTAGTTTCTAAGCATTAAAGTGATTTGTTTGCATCAACAGATAACCAGAATAGTTCTAGTGATAAAATACATTTTACAAACTTTCTGCAAGATAAAGAAATAAAACCAAAGAAATAAACTGATGTTTAAAATTCCACGATCAGTTCTTTAAGTTTTAGCATTGTGTTAGGAAATCAACTCATCTTCTATCATATTCATGGATAATGGTCCACCACTTATCCAGATGATGTGAAACTGTGAGATATGTGAAGAACTTTGTATCATGTTTGAAGTTTCAAACTGCAAGGCAACAGAAACAAACATTTTGATGGCTTAAACTTTGTAAACATGTAATTAATCATGTTGAATTTTACCTGAGCCCTGTTGCTCCTGTAAAATAACTATGGAAATAAAATAATAAAATACATAATGCACCCCTACTGACCCCACATTTATTTTTTCTTACCAAAAATCATATATATATGTACACACACACACACACACACACACACACACATATATATATATATATATATATATATGCATTCTTCAAAGACTTACCCCCCTTATATGGTTCATGGATAACACCATTGTTTACCTGTGAATAACACCACTGTTTACCTATGACAAGGTCAAATTCAGACCTCTAAATACTTATTCTATGTCTCATAAATTTTTAATTGAATTGTTTGTCTCCACTAACTAATCTGAACAAGGTTCTCATAACAGAATTTGAGCACTGTCAACTCAAACATCCTTCCTGAGAATCTGCTAACACCAGGAAAAAATACTCTGATCAGCTGTCCAGTCACTCTGCTCCATCATCTCCTTGCTCTACACTGGTTATTTCTAGCCTCAACTGCTCCTTATCATAGCATAAAATAATTTTCTCCGTCACCTTGGATGATACTCTAGTTCTTTTAAAAAATTTATTCTTTCTAGATATATATGAGGGTAGAGCATATTTTGATAAGTTATAAATACATAGAATGAGTATAACTTGTTCAAATTAGATTCCTATTATTGTGGTTATATATGGTGTGGAGTTACATTGGTTGTGTAGGTAGCTTACTCTTATTGCAATACCTCCCTTAGCCAGTTTGCAACAGTACTTTTTTCCTATTGCAATAGTCTTTCCAAGTTATGTCTCTCCTTTACTTAAGACTGAACTAGTTCCCATGTTACCAAATGAATAGTGATAACTGAAAGACTATTCTCATCAAGGAACAATAAAGAAATTTTGGATTCTGGTACTACATCCTATTTGATTCTGTCTGGTTCTGCATTCACAACAAATTCTGAGCTTCTGAAAGGCAAAAAGTTGATGTTTTACCTCTTAGGGAATTGTGCGATCAATCATTTCAAATTGAAGTATTCTTAAGAGTTTGAGGAAAAAAAATAAGTATAAAAGATAAATATGTCAGTTAAACATTTGTCTGATCACTGATCTGAAAAGATTCTGTCCATGGTTACAACTGTTTTGTTCATTCAGTGGAATAATTTGTCCTCAGAAATAAAAACAAAACAAACAAAAACCCACATGAAAGCAAAGAATAATCTGTATTTTAGGAATAATTAATAAACAGTTAAATATCATAACCCAAAAATGAGAATTAATGCCATGCATAAATTGTGTGGTATTTGAAATATACCAAAGACATAATGAATTTTTCCTAAAGAACATCTAATACAATACCAGTATCCACTGACAACTGGGTTGGAGAATTCTGATGTTACTCTGCAATGGAAGGCAGCCCAAGCACTGGGAGAAGTTGTACTACCCTCACTGAACACCATGTTTGAGTCCAGGTCTTGGAGCAACTATTTGCTAAGCATTTGAAGTCAGAAAAGAAGCAAATTTCCTAATCACTCTTGCAACCCTTGATTTGCATAATCAGAAATGCATATACACATATTCAATTAAAATCATTTCAAATATACACAATTCCATAAGTACAGTGTCTTGTTGGCCATATTTAACTACTAAGCAAAAGAAAACAGAACCACATAAACATATGGTTTTTAATGTTTGCTAATTTCTGTAAATCCTTTCACCAGTGTCAGTTTAAAATAACAAACGTGAGATCAGTTGGACCTGGTACCCCACTCTCTATACATTTATTTATGTGGGTATGTGCTCATGTATGTATTGCTGTGTGTATGTTCATAGGCACATCTATGCACTTACATACACACACTCATCATGTGTATTTAGAGTACATATGCATATATGTTATATTCTGCATATTCTATGTGTGCATATTTATTTTATAAACTGAGGAGCGATAAAAGAAAAAGTTCATCTAAAATCGCCAATATAGTGCAATAGTTTCTTCAGCTTTAATGAGAAATAATTGACAAAAAATGTGTGTATATTTAAGGTGTACAATGTGATGCTTTGATACACATATACAGTTTAATGATTATGAAAATCAAGATAATTAACATGATTATTATGTCACATAGTATTTGTTTTGCCTCATGGAGACATTTAAGATCTACTCTTTTAATAAATTTCAAATATTCAATGCAGTATTATTAACTACAGTCACTATGCTATGTATTATTCCACCAGAACTTGTATGCTTCATATCAATGAAATTTGATATGGATTTAACCCAGAGATGCCCTATCACCGAGTTACATCCCCAGTCCTTATGTTTTTGTTTCCAATACCAGACTCAAATGTGTGATTCTCCACCTCAGCCTCTGATTATCTGAGATTATTGGCACAAGTGTATCAGACTATGAATTCAACTTTTTTAGAGTTCAAATGTAAGTGAGATGGTTAATAATGTTTGTCTTTCTGTGCCTGGATGATTTCTTTAGTATAATGTTCTTTAGATTCATGTTGTCAAGAATAACACTGTCTCTCTTTTTTTGAAGACTGGGTAATGTTTTATTACATATATTATGTAATATTGGGATATATGCTATAAAACATATAATAGAATATTATATGTATTATATATAAATATATAAATTAATAATTTTTTCTTATTCTTAAAGTGCTACCTAAAGACTCTATTGACACTATTTCCGTTGAATTGAATTGGGTGTGGTAACCATGTTATAATTCATGTAGTGGTTTTTCTGTTTTGCTTCATAACTTTATGATAGTGTTATATTCTTGCATATATTTAATGTATAAAAATGATGCTTTGATATACATATCATACTTCAGTAATTACTGTAATTGACAGTCATCTAATGACTGTCATTTAACATGTTATCGTCTCATATCATGCAGTTACCTTTTCAGTGTGTGAGGTAAGAGCACATTAAATACTGTTTTGGTAAAAAGCAGTATAGAATATAGTGTTATTAGCTATAGTCTCAACTCTGGACATTTTATCTTAAACTTATTTATCCTACATGGACGAAACTTTGTATCCTTTGACCAATGTATCACTTTTCCTTATTCATTCATCTCCTGTTGGGCATTTAAGTTGTTCTTTCCTGATTGTTGTAAACAATGCTTGAATTAACTTAGCAGTGCAGCTATTTCTCCAACATCCTGCTCACTCTCACTCTCTGTTTCTAATATAGCATCAGAAGCAGGATTGTTAGATCATCAGGTAGTTCTTTTTTTAAGTTTGAGGAAACTCTATAGCGTACTCTGTAATGACTATACAACCTATATTCCTACCACCAGTATACAAGCTTTCCCATTTTTCTACAATTTTACCAACTTATTTTTGACTCTTTCAATGATAACCATTCTAACAGGATTAAGGTGATATATTGAGGCTTTGATATGCATCTTCCTAATGACTAGTGATATGGAGTATCTTTTATATAACTGTTAGTCATTTGTATGTCTGCTTCTGAGAAGTTTCTCTTTAGGCAATTTGTAGATTTTTAAAAATTGGGCTATTTATCAGTCATAAGTTTTGATTAAAGGATTAGGCTAAAGATGCAGGAGGACAGGAACTAATAGTTTTTAAATAATCTTACCAAAAACAATCAAAATTGAAGTTTTGTAATTGTTACACTTCAGTAAATTATATATATACACATATGTATATACATATGTGTGTGCATGTATATATATGTATATATACATGAAATAAATTTGAATCATCTAGTATTTATAGTTCTAAATACACAGATGTAGCAGTTTCACTGCTCCTCAAGTGCTGCACAGATTTCATGTCCTATATAAATCTATTGTAAGTTTTTATTTTATTTTGGTCTGAATTACTGTAGTAAATTTAACTATGTATAATGGCAACCTAATCAGACAATGATAAAAATGGCTCTTTTGGATTTGCCTTCCAGACAAATACATGCAGAGCTTACAAAAGCAGACAATAGGGTTGAAGCCAACAGAGCTGTACTGCATGTAATTAAGTCAGCATTGGCATTATTATAGCCAAGTGCTTTGGGATATTGACTTGATTTTTTTTAAGAGAGAAATCGGTAAGCCTTTGGGAGGTATGTGGTAATATGCATTATAATAAAACACGTTCATCCAGATGATTGATTTTAAATGGGTTTACAAGAAAATGGTTATAATTCTGTTGCAGAAAACCTGAACAGAAGATGTACATAGAATTAAGATGACCCTTGAAAAAAGTTTCATTTCTATACAACACATCAAAGAAGCACTTTCTTCTATTTTTATTTGTCAAATAATTTAAGAAATTTTGATGTTTCTTTGTTTTTCTATCTAAGTATACATTTGAAGGCTGAAGGATTGATATTAGTCCACACTCTAAAGAAAGTGATCTGTAACAAAGTAATTTTTATTACAAAAGGAGAAAATAGAAGTAAAAAGGAAAAGTTATTCAGAGAGTACCTTTGGAAGAATTGGTGCTTGAACATTATCAATGAATAGCAAAGAAAAGACCACTTTGCAAGAATCCATGGTTCACATATTTATTTTTTAAAGGAGAATGGTGCAGGTGATGTTATAGTCCTAACACGTAGTTCTTACTGTTTTATTTTATTTTATTTTTAAAGTGTTTAAATAATAGATTCTTTTAGAAAGTGTCATCAAAAAGAAGAAATACTCAAATGAAAAAGAAAAAAATTATATACATATATGCTTGAGAGTCTCCCAAAGGATTCTGTTTTGCTCTGTTCTTTTTTTTAAACCTAGTAATGTGAGAAATTTCCAGTATAATATTACTGCCAAAAAAAGGAGATAGATTGTGAGCTTAAGTAGTAAAATCCTGAAAAGTCATTGTGCTTTAGTAGGATTCTTCCATTTGTAGAAATTCCCCTCTGCTACTCTCTATCCATCCCTTCTTTCAATACTCTGGTTTTTGGCAGAATATTGTCTTACCCTTACATTCAGATGGCAGCAGTTTATAATGTGTTTTATAATCTGTGGCTTCCTTAGAGCTTCCTAACCAACTTCCTCAGACTTTATTGGGATTGAATCTGGGAATCTCTGATTTTAGTAAATGCTTTCAATGGTTTTATGTTTATTACTACTTGAAAACCGTTAACTAGCCTAAAGGAAGATTGAAGCTACCTGTCCTGAGCTCATTACAAATTGGTGGAATGCCTCATTTACCTTCTTCCCAATCAGTTTTAATACTTGCAAAATCATTTATTAATACAAAATGTGGCACAGATTGAAGACAGGGTTCTTATCCAATCTTAACTTGGATCTAATAAATACTTAGTTATTTTCCTAATTTAAATGGTTGATAAAAATAGGTAATTTGCTATAATGTAGCATAAAAAATTAGTGAATAGCATACATGTTAGAATTTATAGGTGTTACTCTTGACTCAGGCTCTAATTAGCTTTATCACCTTGGGCAAAGCACTTAAATTTTCTCATTTAAAAATTAATTTTGACAATATAAATTATAAAAAGTATGTTATCCATATAAAAAGGAAAATTCAAATATTATTTTTAGGCTAAATATCCTTTTGACATATATCCTCAATACCAGTTCTATACCAGGATGATCTACGATCATTAATTTGGTTTATGTATATCCAGATAACTATATGTTGGTATATAAAAAGATTAAGAAACGTGCCTACAAACATGAAATGAGACATATGTGCATATGTACAAATGGTAGCATTACATGCTGTACTTTGTGGAAGGCATGCTACTGTACATTGTGTACATAATGATTTTTCTATTCAATAGTATATCTTCTGAATTTTCTGTCAGTTCATTGAAAGCACATTTATATTTTTTTAATGCTCTATAATATATGTAATACAGATAATACAGAATTTTTAAACATACATTTCTTTACTGATAACTTTTGGGATTCTCTTTATACATTTATCTAATTATTAATTAGTATTTATAATACAATTGATATTTTATATGCCATCCTTGCATGAGCTTCTTTGTTAACAAGAATAAATGTCCTTTCAAATAATATATTGCAATCTCTAATTACAAGGCCAAAGCATGTATGTATCTTAAATTTAAATAACATCAGTACAATTATCTTCCAAAGTTACTTAACCCATTAGGTTTTAAAAACCTTAACCATATGACTACATCAATCAAACTTGTTCTTAATTAGATTAGCAGCAGAAATCTTTCAAGAAAAATCAAACAAACTACAACCTTCACTTGGAAATTTCACTGATGGTTTCTGGACTCTTTTTAGGATTAGTTTCCAATCCACTGGCACTTATGGTTTGCCATCATGAGTAATATACTTGCTGCTTCATCCTTACACATCCAGCTTTAAGCACTGTGTTATTGACTCAATGGACCAAGCTAATTATCTCTAAAAGTGGGAAATGTCTATGTTCCCTCTGGCCAAAACTATGCCTAAGAATTCACATAGGTCTCAGGAAGCAAAGTAGAAGCTATTTCTGTCAGAAGAAAGCAAAATTAGCATATTTTCAGTATGGTTAAATGTAGAGAAAAAGTCATTTTCCATATACTTTATGTAGGAATTTATATAATAATATCCTCATAATTTCCTAGCTGCTTTCTGATTTCCATAAACCGAATTTATTGGTTACAAAAAGGGAACACAGTCGGAAGAAATGCAAGTTGTTATATTAACTGCTCCACCTTCCATTATTGTTATTGATCAAATTAGAGAATTGAGCAAGGATATTATAGAAATAAACTTCTCAATATTATTCAAAATTTTGATAGCTGCAGAAAGAAGTAGTTTTATGACTACTGAATAATCAAGGTATCTTTGTTGTCTAAAGGAGGAATGAAGGCTCCTTACCAATAAAGTAAATAGTGTCTCAACCAATGCCATTTTTTCATGACATATTCTTTGTTCAAATATATGTGAAATCTTGATTTTACTTCTTTGTAATTTAAAGTCTGTGTTATATTATCAAGCACTTTTGTGTTTGGAAGACTGATGAGGAGAGAAGGAGATGTGAGTTTACTTGTTCTCTGATCCATTTTTACTAAGAAGAAATGGACTGGGTGCCAATCATTTTGAGAATGGAAAACCTTTTTGAGGAACCATTTCACATTGAATTCTGACTTTTAGTTACTGAATATTTGACATGTTTTCCTATAAAAGCAGAAAAATGAGATGTCTTCTAGGAAGCCAAAGTGATAAAAGTTGTTAACTAAAGACAAAAAGTTTTTTTTCTCTTTTTTATAAAGTACCCACTCAACAAAAGGCCACAATGTCACATTTTTATGTACATAGCAGTGTCCTTTATACTTTTTTGGAGTTACATTCTTCGACTCATTTTGCACACTGACTTTTTTATGTCAAATTAAATATGTTTTTGATGAACAAAATTTGTTGTTAATATTCAATTTTCTGCCTTTCCTTATGAGTTAACACACTGGAAAATATGTCATTAGAATTTTACCAATTTTTAAAATCAAAAACAATATAAAAAATACACTTATTTCATAAAATTAAATATATTGGGCATCCTTAAAGCCCAATGATAATATTTTATAAGATAATATTTCCCTAAGTATTTCAATATGAGTATGATATGAGAACAAATTTCCCTCTTATTTGTACATAAAGAGGGAATAGTTATAAATAATGATAAACTTCTTATTACATAAATAATCATTGTGAACAGTTATGAAATTTGAAATAAACAAATTAAAAATGAAGGATATCTACAATCATGAGTAATATTCCAGGTACTTATCATTCTGTAGAGAAAGGTTGTCAATAATAGTGCATTCTCTCTGTAAATAATATTGTACAAATGTGTGCTGGCTAGAACCTGTCCTATCCAAAATATGCTGTTTCAAGCCTACTTGCTCTGAAATGTTGGGTGTATATCTTAGGAGATCCATGGACCTTACATTAGTTTGATTCTTACACTGCTAAATAATATGTTAAAAGCCCTAAAATATGTTTCTCTTTATATAGAGATGCTATAAATGATATAAAATGATAGTAACTTTTGTGAAACTGTTTACAACTTATCTGATATTTTCATATCAATGACATGCAAATAAATACATATTTATTGTCATTTACATTATAATATTTAATTTATGGAATTATTTACCCTATTCTTCATTCTTAAATTTTTAAATGTTCAACAATTTTGCCTTTATAAACATTGTTTTATAGATATCTTTCTATAGGTGCTTTCACATCTTTTTATTTTTATCCATATTTTCGCAGAAACATTTCATCATAGTAGCTTTGCCTTGTCTAAGAGAATTCATTTCTCCATTTGAATTGAGTCATATCTATAGCTGCATCTGTATCTATGCACATGATATTTTAATATTTCTTGTAGTATGTGTCCAAATGCCTTCTAGAAGTATTTTTCTCTGTCATTGAATAAAAAAATCATTTCTCCAAATCTCTACTTGGATAGTGGTGTTTCTGTTGTCTTGCTTGGAATAATCTCATCAACAGACTGTCTATTGTTAATAATGTTCCCTGTTAAATAATCATAGCATCTACATTTTCTGGAGAACTGATGCAGTCAAACAAAAGCTGCCTCATGAAGGAATTTATGATTTCTATCTCTGGATTCATCAAGTCAAAACACCTACTGAACTGAGGTGAGCAGTAATAAAGTTCTGTGCTTTCCTTGGAGCTAACTCTGCAATACATTTTGTGAAGCCCAGCTCCTCAGGAGTTCAGACTGAAGCCAGTCTGGCCCAAACCACTTATTTCTTCCTTTCACTGCTGTGCTTCTCTTAGTCATCTTCTTACAAGAAAATTTTTTCAAGAAATCCCATCAACCTTGAACTCCCGTATCAAACTCTGAGGACGGCACAGACACCATTGGCTGGTCATTAGAGAGTCAGTAGTCCTTGGAAAGCATAGGAGAGGAACTTCTAGAATGTGTGCCTGTGGCAAATGAAGATGGGAATTAAGGAAATATGTTGCACAATCTAGTACAAAGTTTCGACCACTCAAGAGTGAACAAAAGGACTGTTTTATCTAATTGGAAGGCTATTACTAAGTGATGTTGATGCAAAGCAACGTATTCGTTATCCAAATGCAAAAACCAGAGATCCTCTTGGACAAGATTTAAGGATGCACTCATCTATTTCATTCACAGGGCAGACAGAGTTGAACACCAAAGTGTAAGTAGAATGAGCATAACTTTCAACAGGCTAAGTTCTCAGAGTAATAAAGTGTCCTAAACCAAAGCCAGGACTCTGAGAAGGAAAAACTGGGATACTCTTCAGTTACCTTTGAACACATCAACTAGGAGTAATCTGCTCTTCATTGGTCCTAGTGTCCCACTAAGAAATTTCAGTTTCCTTTTCCTATAACTTTAGTTGTAGAGATTCAGGGTACAGAAAGTAGAAACTCCTCCTGAGGACACAAAATCCTACCAAATTTTGTAATGATTACTACATGATCATTTTGTCCATCTTTTGCCAGCAGTCCAAAAGGCATGAGTAGTAATCCTACTGTCAGAATTAATTACAATTTTATGACGTGTAGCACTGTTGTTACATGATGGGGAAAATTCTGGTAATCCATTAGCATATTTCATGGTAGCAATATTTAGTGTAAATGAGAATCAATATAATCAAAATGGCCATACTTTCAAAGATGCTGGACAAATTTAACATGATTCCAATAAAAATTCCTATGACATTCCTCACAGAAATAGAAAAAGCAATCATGAAATTCATATGGAAGAACAAAAGACCTAGAATAGCCAAAACAATCCTGGGCAGGAAGAATGGTACAGGAGGTATCACAATACCAGATCTTAAACTTTACTATAGAGCAATAGTTATAAAAACAGCATGGTATTGGCACCAAAATAGACAGATAGACCAATGGTACAGAATAGAAGACCCAGAGACAAACCCACGTAAGTACAGTTATCTCATACTAGACAAAGGTGCCAAAAACATACAGTGGAGAAAAGATAGCCTCTTCAACAAATGGTGCTGGCAAAACTGGAAATCCATATACAATAAAATGAAATTAAACCCCTATCTCTCACCCTGTACAAAACTGGACTCAAAATGGATCAAGGATCTAGGAATTAGACCTGAGACTCTTCAACAAACAAGAAATAGTAGGCCCGAAGCTTCTTCATATTGGCTTAGGACCAGACATTCTCAACATGACCACCAAAGCACAAGAAATAAAAGGAAGAATCAATAAATGGGACGGAGTCAAACTAAAAAGTTTTTTCTCAGCAAAAGAAACAATCAAGAATGTGAAAAGAGAGCCTACAGAGTGGGAAAAAATCTTCTTCACACACACTTCAGACAGAGCACTGATCTCCAAAATTTATAAAGAACTTACAAAACTTTACACCAAAAATGCGAAGAGCCCAATCAATAAATGGGCTAAGGAACTGGACAGACACTTCACAGAAGATGATATACAGATGATTAACAAATATATGAAAACGTGCTCATCATCTCTAGTAACTAGAGAAATGCAAATTGAAAACACCCTAAGATTTCATCTAACTCCAATTAGCATGGCTATTATCAGGAATACAAGTAATAACAAGTGTTTGTGTGGATGTGGGGGAAAAGGCACACTTGTACATTGCTGGTGGAGTTGCAAATTGGTGCAGCCACTCTGGAAAGCAGTATGGAGATTCCTCAAAAAACTTGGAATGGACCCACCATTTGACCCAGCTATCTCAGTCCTTGGTTTATACCCAAAGGTCTTAAAATAAGCAAAGTATAGAGATGCAGCCACATCTATGTTCATAGCTGCTCAATTCACAATAGCTAGATTGTGGAACCAACCTAGATGTCCTTCAGTTGAAGAATGGATAAAGAAATTTTGGTATATATACACAATGGGATATTACTCAGCCATAAAAAAGAATAAAACTATGGCATTTGCTGGTAAATGGGTGGAGTTGGAGAATATCATGCTAAGTGAAATAAGCCAAGCCCAAAACACCAAAGGCCAAATGTTTTCTCTGATCAGTGGATGCTGATACATAATGGGGGGGGGGCGGGGTATGGGGGGAATAGGAAAGAATGGAGGAAGTATGGATGGTGTAGAGAAAAATGGGATGGGATGGGATGGGGGAAGGAAAAATAGTAGACTGGGACAGACAGTATTACCCAATGTATATATAAGATTATATAAATTGTGTGAATAAAAAATAATAATAAAAAATAAACAAAGGCCTGCTCAGAGATAGATGTCTGTGTGACCTCCAAGGAAGCAGAAGATTCACTTATGATTCTAGAATTCACATGAGAAGAAACAGGTTAGATTCTATGGTCAATAGTACTGGCAGAAATTTAAGCCAAAATCCAGCATCAGCTGACAGCTGTGTAAATAAACTATGTTGGATGCTCGGGTTCACTGGACTTTCAGATGACTTGAAGACTTAACCAACACTTTGCTGTTATTGAGTAATTACATGAATTTTCTAAAACACAACAAAGCTTCACCAGAGAAGAGATGATTCAAATGTGTCAGAGAAATATGCAACTTTATTTAAATTTCACTGATAAAATATAAATGTTGATGGTCAAAGAATTCATGCAGGGCACATCATAAATAAGGTAGTGTACCATGTTACACCTCACCTCTGTAGACTCCAACCACAGCATTCACAAAGTTCATTGGGATAACAGAGTATCACTATCCAGATTGGAATGCATTTTGCTAACGCTTTTTGTAAGGCAGGCATATAAATACTTATTTGCAATACACCAATTCTTTTCCAAATAGTGTATTCAACAGCCTCACAACAAAAAAGAAAAGGATATTATCTGAATTAAATGTCTTTCATGATAAGAGTGATGGCCATGGAAGAATGGAGCAAACTTAATAGGAAGCAGTAGCTTATGTGCAAGAAGCATTTAAATATACGAAGAAACTGCAATCACTTAATTAAAACAGCAAGTGGAAATTTAAATTCTAATTAAGTAGTTTTAGATAAGCTGAACTCTTCAAACTATTTAATGTGATGTCCAATTTTTATTGATTCTGAAACATCTCACATTGATTTATACTTAGTTTTGACATCAATTATCATATTACCCTTAGTTCTCTGTTTTTTCAACTAAAAGCATCTAATTTAATTTTCAGCAATTAAAATACATGATTAACTTTTCATTAATAGTAATTACCTACCATTATTTGAATACTTACTATAAATTTTTACTTAGATGAGTAATTTTAAACTTCATTCTTAATTTTATAACACTCATAACATTCTACAATTAACAAATGGAGAAATTGAGGATCAAACAAAATAACTACTGTTCCTATAAAAAGGTCAAGTTCAGTTTCTATCTTCAGATTTATTTAATTTTCAAAGACCCAACATTTTGTTAACATTCTTCACTAACCAGAGGTCATAATTATTTAAATCTATACTATTTCTAAACAGGGTAGAAATTAATGTTCTTAACTACACAAGCATCATTAAGCTGTATAGTGAGGATTAAAAATGGTAAAATAAATTATGATCTTTTTGAATGAGCTGTGGGAGTAGGTAAAGGTCATCATAAGTATCTTGGAAATGAAATTATTTGCTTGAATTAAACTTTAACATCAATAAATGATGGGGTTGAGAGGATCTATGTAAAGTTATATGCAGTTTTAGTTACTCTAAAAAGAAAACAATGGAGGTATTTTCTGAGGTATTTTCTACATAGTCAATTATATTGGCTCCTTCAGCTTCAAGCCCCATTTTAAAATTATGTGTATCTCCTGAAATGTAGGAACACCTGAGGCTTTATGGTTCACATTACAGGAAGAAGCATAAGGATGGCATAGGAAGACCTGTTTCTCTCAGAAGCACTGGGCAGGCCCATGCTGTGTATTATGCTCCCTGTGAGTACCCAAGCCCCAGGCACTTCCTCTTCCCTTAATTGGTCTGATCAGGAGCCTAGAATGAGCATAATCAGGAGCTTAACATGAGGGTGTTAATAGCTACTGGCAATTTGTAATTAGTCAATGCCTGCTATATATGCTTGCTTGTTCAGCATTGAACTCGAGCCTGCATCTTCAGAACCTGAGCTCCCGGCATGGTGGTTAGCGCCGTTGCACTCGTCTTCCTTACTCCCACAGGCCGCTCCTGTTCCACTTTCCAACACTGAAATAAATTATGACAGGTCTTTGGGTGCTACTGAGCATCAGAGTCCACTGAGATCTTGGCATACAGAACTATAGTTAGGAGTTGGACCGATTACAGTAGCATAACAATGAAATCCCAGAATGAAGCAATTGATTACTGTGTCCAATGAAAATCTAGGCCTTCTGAAAATTTTGGGTCACCCAGCAAAAGTTAGACATGGAATATCTGTAAGTGTGCTAGAGTCCTCTTAACCCTAGGTTATGGAAAGGTGATGAAAGAGGAAAATGAGTCTTAGTTGCTTCTGTAGATGAGGTTATATTAATGAATAGGATGTAGAGAAGAACCTTTCTAGTGAACCCTTTAAGCAAGGAGCAAAAGACTGTTCCTAAAGGCTGGTCCTTAAATGTTGTGAAATAAAAAGAACTGTGTTCTTTTTAAAGAAAATTTGATTCTCTAAATTTGATCCTCTATGATTTGAAGATTAACTTTATAATGCCCCTGTTTTAGAATCTGGTAGTGCCAAACAGAGTAATAGCATGAGAGAATAATGGCATAGCAAAGCAGAGCAGGTGTGTACATGTAGAAGGGTGTGTGTGTGTGTGTGTGTGTGTGTGCGTGCGTGCTCATTTATGCATGCATGTAGTGGATCCACAATGAAGATACATCGGAAATACTTTAAGAGAATTAAAGTCAGCATAACTTTCTTTAGGTAAAATCACGATTTTAATATTAACATCATTAAACTTACTAAAACTCAAAACGGAAATAACACACATCCAGTATCACTGCTATTGACAAAGGAAGAAAAGGAAATTTATGCATAATTCTAAACTTGCAAGAAGAAAAAAACAGAGTAAAACAAAGAAAAGTTAATGGGAGTATATGGAAAATGGTGGAATGAGACAGACATCATTACCCTATGTATATGTATGTTTACATGAATGGTATGAATGCACATCATGCACAACCATAGAAATGAAAAGTTGTCCCCCAGTCAAGTGAATGAATCAAAATGCAGTCTGTAAAAATAAAAAAAAATTAACAAAAGAAAAAAAATTAACAAAAAAAAAAATATAGTGCAACATTTTTGAGCTGAAGAAAGATTCAAATCTACAGATTCATAGTGTACATCAATTTCCAGACTGCATTGGTAAAAAGAGTCAGAAATTTAGAAAAAAACTAAAATAATTAGTAATGGCTGGCTATAAATTAGAATCTTATAAAATTTCTTAGCAAAGTTTAAGATACAATAAAATATAGGGAAAATACAAAATATAAAGTGTAACTTGTGAAAGAATTATCATATATACTTAAGAAATTAAGATTATTGGTTTGATTAAACTATAATATATATATTTTTACCACGAAAATAATTGATGTATTCTTTTGTCAATGTTTACTATCAAAATAGAGTTACTTTATATTAGGTAGAGGGGAGTGAAGGGAGGCAAGGGGGTATGGGTGTAGGAAGGATAGTAGAGTGAAACACATTACCTCATGTGCATGTATGGCTGTATGATTGATGTGATCCTACAATATTAACAATCAGAAAAATGAGAAATTACACTCTGTTTATGTATGATTTATCAAAATGTATAAATGCGTTCTTCTGTAATGCACAACTAATTAGAACAAATAAAACTTTTTAAAAAATTTTAAAAAATGAATTCAGTATATGATCAGAGTTTAGAAATTGTTCATTTGTATATGTGTTTATACATACAAAAATAGACAAAAGTGAAATTGCATAATGGATACAGGCTGCTTATAAAGTAATAAAAGAATAGAAAATCCCCACCCAATAATATAAACAAGCATCTTGTATTCAAATAGCCAAAAAAGGTATGAAAATTTGCCTATATTCAATAAATGATGCCATTTTTTGCAAGAAACATGGCACACACATATATTTACACATATATTAATCTATACAGTGGTTCACATATGTGCATATTTTGTATGTAGTTATATGATCATGAAGAGATTTGGAGAGATTCACACTTAACACAGTTGTGAGCTTACTTTTCCTGATTTCTATGTCTGTTAGGTAATGGGCTTTTTTGTTTCTCTTCTTACTAACTCTAATGTTTGGGTTCTTAACTTTAATTTGTTCTGTATCTTCACTCATTCCATAAGTGACACAATTTTAAATAACTTCTGTAATACAATGACTTCAAAAATATGTATACATATATATGGTACACATATATATACGTACATATGTATAGATGTGTACACATATGTATATATATTCATATATAAATATGCATACATATTTATATTTATGAAACATACCTATTTTTTCTTTCAGAATATTCAAAAGGTGATCTGTTGATTAAGTTTGAAGTAACTAGAAGCTTGTTTCAATGAGGATAAAAATAATAACAAATTAGAACAAATTTAAAAAACTGAAAGAGAATGATAATAGTTACTTTTATATTAGCATTACTATATGGATCCTGTAAGGATTTTTCAACAGAAATCCCTCTGTGCTAACAGATGTACAAAAATGCATAATTCACTTAATATTATAACACTAGGAGTTTTGTCAATAGCAAATGAATCTACAGTTTTAAAGAAGTAGTAAATTCCAACAATACAATTTGTCCTTTTTGAGTCCTGTCTTAACTGCTCATTTGGTGTAATTTTGAGCAAATCCCTTGTTTCTTTTGTTCCTCCAATTCCTAGCCTGATTAATGCAGTTGTAAATGAACCCTGGAGTTTTGGTTTAAGCAAATGTCATTCACCCATTAATGAGAAGTAAAAAAAACATGTTCAAGATGAGGGAAAAATCAATGTATGTTGTTTCATAAAGTTAATGTGAGAAGACTATTAAATATACAAATGAAGTAGGAAATATACCTATGAAGTAGGAAATTTGATTTGGGCTGCTTTAACTTAACCTGTATGAGTTCTTTTCCATAAAATTTTATGCCTAAAGATGCTTATTCTGAAATAAATGAAAAATACAATTGTCTTTGGAAAATTAAGAAGAACTGAAAATTAAAATCTAATATATTTTTTCTTCTTATAATTGATATTTATCATATTATGAAATTATTCGATGGAAAAAAATTATCACCATTGATACTAGATGTCTGAAACCACCTTATTATATATTTACATTTAGATGGTCTTAAAACTTTTTTGTTAAGTATAGAATAAATAATTCCTTAACACCTTCAACACTATAGAAACAAATGGTGCTACTACTAGAAATACACTGAAAATCACTTGAATTATTCATGAGTTTCCTTAATTTCTATGTGCCAACAGGACCTCCCCAAAAATAGTACAAAAAGAAATATTGGTAGTATCTATGCATATGATCACGATGAGGATAAAGTCCATTAACATAGACAAAGCATTTGGAACAGTGCCTGATGACTAATATTTAATACTCTGAATACCTCCTGTTTAATGGTTTTCATCTCATTTGGCATTTGCCCATATTTCTGACAGCCTCTGGATATACTTCTCTGCATGGGTGAGGTAAAGGTTTCCTGTTCTAGGGATGGGCTGGCTGTAAATTAATCGCTAAGAAATTTATTTAATAGAAAAAAAAAACACAGGAGACAATTATCTTTTGAATCAGGGCATGTGATGAATTGAGCCATGTTAAAGGGTCTGGCTCTAACAAAACAGAGGAGCCAGCCCTTGGTTTATTTATAGCGGTACAGATCAAAGGGGGACCAGGAGGAGCTTCTTCAGTAAGAAACGGGATGGGGTGGAGTTAAGCAAGCCATTTTGCTTTAGCAGGGCATTGGCACATCTAGGGAATGCAAATCCAAGCAGTGAGCCACTCAGCCAGGAAACCGCGTGTTCTGGAACAATGTTTCATGATTGCCAGTTCCTGAGAGCCAGATTCCCATGTCTGATGGCCCACCCTAGCCTGGTTTTATTTGCAGGCCATAGATGGTGCTCCACAACAGCCTTTTCTAAGCCTCACCTCTATTAGATCTCTACCCACTCTGATTTTTATTTCAAGTAACATTTACTCATGTCCTAAGTTGTCAACCCTTGACTGGACTATTCCCATGAATTTCTACCAGATCTCCCAGTTTCTCTTCTTATCTTAAAACAAATGGTAAGAATTCAGAAATAAGAAGAGATTAGTTATCATTGCATTTAGCATTTTGGAAGTGTTTTATCTTCTGGCAGAGCTTAAGCAGAAGCATATTATTGATTATAATAAAAAGTTTAGCATTGTAAGGGCAATAGTAGACTAATAGAGATGATTAATTAAGGAAGGATGAGTTCTGATCAGAATTTAAACAAATAACTGTCCTGTATTTGGACCACACATTGAAAGAAGGAAAGACCAGCAGAACAAGACAAGAGAGGCTGCTACTTCTGCAGTACAGGTGAAAGATGATATACAAATAAGATGGTAGCAGGTGAGTCAGAATTTTAAAATTTATTTTGATGGTCAAAGTATAAGACTTTCTGATAACAATATATATAGGGATAGAAATTAAGATTTAATCAAATGGACTCACATTGCTACCACTTCCAGAAATACGAAAATTTAGGGAAAAAATAGATTTGATGAAAGAAAAAATGTCTGGAGATATATATTGGTCATGGTAATTTTTACTTGATTAGATGAGAATAGGGAAAATAAAACAATTATTTTGTCTTTGCTATATCTGAAAGAACTAATTGGCATGGAAAGTAGAAGAGATTCCAGAGGAAATCTGTTTAGGGAATACATGAACTAAACTTAAAACAGCAACAACAAAATACCACTATGTTGGATTTGAGTGACATGCCGCATCTCTCCAGATACTCCAATGACTGTCTCACACCAACTAAACATATTGTTGGTGGTGACCGTCTCACACCAACTAAACATAATGCCCAGTGGAAATTATCCTGGGTGACCTGGAGGAAACACTGGAATGAGCATACATACAACACACACACATACACACACATGTGAACACATGTACATACATATACATACATATGACACATATGTAATCTATTTTATATATGTATATATTTGCAAAATATGAATATATGTGTATGAAATTTTTTTGAAGAAAGCAAATGTAAAAAAAAAGAAAAGAAAAGCAAAAGTTTAGGAAACAAAGCAAAATAAACCAACAGGATTACATTCAAATATAAAGCAAAGGGAACAACAATAGACTGACAAGAAACCATGGAAAATGGGAGAAAATATTTGCGGAGTATGCATCTGATAATCTGAGAAGAGTTTGAAATCCAGAATACATAAGGAACTCTGAAATCTCAATAAATAAATAATATAATTTAAAAATGGGCAATAGGTCCAAATAGAGATTTTTCAAAATAAGACATGTAAGTGACCAATGGTTTTTAAAAAATAACCTCAACACAGCCATTTATCAGAGAAATGAAAATGTGATAACAGCTCACCCCATTAAGATTGGCCACTGTGAAAAAATTAAAGATAGCAAGCATTGGTAAAGATGTACAGAAAAGGAAACCTTTGCATAGTTTGGTGGCAAGTAAATTAGTAAAGTCATATGGTAAGCACAGTAGAGGTTCCTCACAATGTTGAAAATAGAACTACCATATGACCAGCCATCCCACTTCTCTGTGTGCATCCCAAGGAAATGAAATCAGTATGTCAAAGAGATATTTGCACTCCCCTGTTCATTGAAGCCTTATTCACAAAAACCAAAAAAGGGAAAAGTCCATCCACTGGTGAATGAATAAGGAAAATGTGGCATATGTACAAAATGGAATGCACTTTGGCCATAAAAAGGAATGAAATTCTATCATTGGAAGCAACATTGACGGAACTGAAGATGATTATGTTAAGTGAAATAAGTCAGGCATAGAAAGAAAAGTACTTCATAATCTGACTCACATGTGGAATCTTAAAGGGTTATCTCATAGAAATTTAGAGTAGAATGTTCATGACCAGAGGCTGAGGATAGAAGTGAAAAGGAAGGAATGGGGAAATATCTGTTATTGGATACTAAATTATAATCAGAAAGTGCAAGAAGTTCCGGTGTGCTATTTTAGTAGTGTGACTATCACTAACAGTAATGTACAAAACAAAGTTAGGGAGTTTGAAAGTTTTGCCACAAAGGAATAATAAATGTTTGAGGAGATAATTATATTTAACAAGACTTAAACCTTGCAAAATACATGCACATATTGAAACATCACATGGTACCTCATTAATATGTATGATATTTATATTTTCATGTGCTTATATTAAAAAATTTAATATGTATTAATATACCACATGCATACATATATATGCATGAATATACCACAATGAAAGCAATTATTCTGCAAAATTAACATGCATTAATATAAGTAAATAAAAATAAACTTAATAAAATCTCACCTACAGAGATGGGGAGTGGGTGCAGAGCAGGTAGAGTAAGTACCACTGACACTTCCTTCTGTGTGATAAGTTTGTAAGCACACATGAAAAGCATGTCTTTCCAAACAAGGAGAAGAAGTTTTAAGTAAGCTTAGGGAAAAGAAAAATTTCTTTGAAGTGACTGCATCTGTCTCTTGTTTCTTTCTGCAGTAGCCCTTCAGCATTCAAACTTACTGAAGCACACAATAAAACTAAAGAAATCTTTTTGTCAGCTTTGTTTTGGGCCTAAAGTATTTACAGTTCATTACCAAGCCAGACCCATCATTTGCTTATAGTCCCCTAGAATCCCATCCCTACTTACTATAAAGGAGACTTTGGTGAAAACTGGGTTTTGCACCTGAGATTTCGAGGAACCCTGGTATTCAGTCCTATTCTCACCTGCACTTCTCAACTGAATCAACCAGCTAGACCCAGGTTCCAGCCAATTCAGTTTCAGAACAAGCTTACTTCAGGTCAAGGTGAGTTTTAATGCAGATACAGTCTTTAACCTATGATTCTATGATTTGAAATGGAGCCTGTAACATACTTTCTACTGTAACTCATCAGCTAAGCTATATGTTGTTGCTTTTAACTCCTACCAATGAAATAGGCTTTCTTTTTGCTAAGAAAAAGTTCAATTTAAATTGCATACAGTGAAACTTTCTGTTTTTTGTAGATAGGTAAAATTTCGGCCTTAATTAAAATAAAATTTTACAATCATAAGGATTTTGACCCTTGGTGGTATGTTTCTCCTAAATCCAGACAGTGACAAGATCCAAAATTTGTTTTTCTCCAAAGTCAGAAATTATCTTCAACAAAGCAATTTTCACATTTCAAAGTGAGAATCAGAAGAATATTTGTACTAGGCAACCTCTCATGCCAGGAATAGTTTTTTTCTTTTTCACACAGAATATAAAAACTGATCTCAAAAGACTGATCTCCACAACCATTTTTACACAGAGTATGTGAACACAGACACAATCCCAAAGGTCATTAGCAAGTCACAGCTTGGCATTTTATCAACATCAGGGTGCATTTCTTAGTACCTGAATCTTGTGCTTCCATTTTCCGGGATTAATACATAGCACTGTTCTTGCTAATACTCCACAGGGATGTAACAAATAGAAAGTAAGAGTTTCAGGGAAAAAAAATTGAAACATATCAGAAAAAAAGGAAGCAAACAGGGAGCTAAAATAAATGGGATACACTGGAAGAGTGAAATAAGACAAGCAAAGTAAAACATAAAAGACTGAGGACTCCATAATTCCTAAGGGAAAAATACATATATTTCTTTTTTGCACTCAGATGGAATTCAGTGATTTTTTTTCATGCACTGTGTTGTCTTTCTGTCCCCATTCTCACATAAAATATTTCAGGAAGACAAATTGCTCCTTTGTGTAACATTTTATAGAGGTGGATGACTTGAAGATGCTGGCAAGGTTGATTTTAGGAAATATTTTTTGTGTGGCAAGAGGAATGAGTGTGGGACAATGTCTGGGGTGCCTTCCTGAGCTTTCACCTCCTGAATGTTTTCATTTCTTCCTTACCATAGACCTCACAGCCATCCTTCTGCCTTGGTCTCAATGCACAAGTCACTTAATACCCTCAAGCAGGTGCACATGGAGAGTCCATAAGATTAAATACAGGATGTGAGAGCACATGTGTCACAGATGTTAGAAGGTACACCTCTGGTCTGCTGTGAAGTCTGTACTTTACTGAGGACTCCACCTGCTGCACTTTTAGATCCACCACTCTCTTCCTACTAAAATGTGATTCTTCAGGCTTCTCTCAGTCAATGACTCAAAACAACATGGATATGAAGCACGTTCACTATAGTAAGATAGAGGAGTTTGACCACAGAAGCCTGACTAAAGGATTTCTTTTCAGTTTGGCCAAAGCTTTGTTAGGGCCATGTTACATCCCCAAATCTTCATCCTTGACACTCCTTCCATGGATAGAAGATAAGAACTGCTGTACACGGACTCTCCTTTCTCTGCTACTCTGCACTATACATGTCTTGAACATCTAATTCTGTCTTAGTGTCTGCCACTTGTGATCTTAAACTAATGCACATGGTACTAAGATATTTAAGAAAGCAGATGGCAAAATTCATATTTGGGACTTGGTTATTAATTGTCAGGCAGAAAAGAATATGTCATACTAAGTGATAAGAGAAGTTCCAACAGAATATGGCACCAATAAAACATAACATCCTGACTGCTAAAGATTGCTCTTTTACCTTTCTGGGAAAATGCTGAAAGGTCTCACCCTTTCAGGAGCTAAGTATCTGGAGAGATGACAAATCCTAACAAGTTACCAATACAGTCTTGTAACTGTTAATTTAAATTAATTCATTGAAGAAGGATAATGAGAGATGTATGGACATCTAATAAATAGTTACATGTTGTGAGGATCAAAGAATATCTTTAGTCAAGGGCAAAAACAACTGACCATCAATCTGGAATCTGATAGTCTCAAATCTCCAGGAATATATTAATGTCCAGCCAAAAATCTGGGTATTGGTTGTAAAAAACTGGAACCCTAACATGTGGGCTGAACATGTCTGTAAGGAACTTCTGAGGATGTTGGAATTACAGTTTCTCTTGAACTTGGGCTTGCAGGTGCACTCTGTCCTTTTGTAGTAGACTTTAAGAGTGCACAGTCTGAAGAGCACTCTCTGCCACTAGGAAACAGTTGCTTCCCTCAGAAGTTGCATTTGTCCAAACTAGGGTAGATTTCAATATAAACTAGCTAGGAGAATGACAAGCTTAATAAACCATAAAGAGATTGTTTTTTAAAAGGAGAGGGAGAAATTATCTAACATGTAGTCGGTGGGGCCAAGAAAGTTATCCTATGATTGGATTTTGGAGAGTATTGTCTGAGGATTAGAATATAAAACCAGAAAAGTAAAAATTAAATCAAAGAAGAAATTCCAGAGTTTATGGCAAACCAAACACTAGGTGCTCCTTAGAACCTTAGTGACTTACAGTTGTCCAAGGTGCTGAAGAAAGTAAGAGGAGTAGGATTAAAGAGACAAATAAGGAGTTATAAAAGATTGACACATAATGCAAGACCAGATGAGCAATCAAATAATTATGTTTTACAGAATTAGCCCCAAGGACACATACCTCTCTAGAACCATCTGGAATGCACTTAGAAGAAGAGGAGCAGCATCATTGCTCCCTGCAGGTCATTTTTTAAATTAAGGACACAGTAATAAAATAGGGCTTGTTAATATTCATTGGAAATAATAGGCCTGTATTGATAAGGTCAGGTGCAACACTCAAACTTCAGAAAATGAGAGGATGTAATTATTATTTTATTTGTTATTTTTAATTGTACATGACAGTAGAGTCTATTTTGACATATTTATACAAACATGGAGTATATCTTATTCTAATTAGGATATCACTTTTGTGGTTGTACATGATGTCGATATTCACTATGGTTTATATAAATACATAAATATATGTATATATGTACAATGTATATATACATGTATATATATAATGTAGGTATATATTTATGTATATATAACAATATATATACATACACAAAAGAAAGTTAAATCAGATTCATATCACTATCCTTCCTCTGAGTCTCATCACACATCCTGTATGCACGAGGGAAAGGGTTCCTGTCGGAGGGATGGACTCGCTGTAAATTAATCGCTAAGAAACTTATTTAATGGAAAAACAACAAGAGACAATTATCTCTTTTGAATCAGGGGCATGACAGATTGAACCATACTAATCTGGCTCTAACAAGATGGAACAGCCCACCTGTCCTTTATTTATAGTCCTACAGGTGAAAGGGGGAACCAGGAGGAGCCACTTCTGTGAGAAACAGGATGGGTTGGAGTTAAGGAAGACATTTGCTCCAGCAGGTCATCCAAGCAGGACCTGCAAATTCCAGCAGTGAGCAACTTTGCACAGGAACCACATACTCCAAGCGATGCGGAACAATCATTCTATGATTGCCAGTTCCTGGGAGCCAGATTTCCGTGTCTGACAGCTCACCAAACCTGATTTTGCTAGTTATGGATGGCTCCCTGCACTTTCTATTCCTGTCTCTCCTCCCTTCCCTTCATTCCCCTTTTCCTTCTATTCTCTGGATTCTCAGTCCCCATTGTGGGTTAGCATCCACATATCAGAGAGAATATTTGACCTTCCTTTGGAATTTGGGAATTGGCTTATTTCATTTCGCATAATAGTCTCTAGATCCTTACATTTACCAGTAAATGTTATAAAGTCATTCTTTTATTTTTTTGGCTGAGTACGATCCCATTGTGTATGCTTACCACATTTTTTTATTAATTCATCTGTTGAAGGGCACCTAGGTTGGTTCCATAGCTTAGCTATTGAGAACTGAGCTACTATAAAAACATTGATATGGCTGTGTCACTGTAGTATTCTGATTTTAAGTCATTTGAATACATACTGAGGATAACTGTGTCAGATGAATGTTCCATTCCAAGTTTTCTGAGGAATCTCCATACTGTTTCCAGCGTGGTTGTACCAATTGCACCAACTATCCCTATTTGCTGATGACATGATCCTATATTTAGAAGACCCAAAAAACTCCACTGGAAAACTTCTAGAACTCATAAACAAATTCAGCAAAGTAACAGGATATGAAATTAACACCCATAAATCAATTGCATTCTTAAACACCAATGATGCATCAGCCAAAAGAAAAATTAGGAATACTAACCCATTCAAAATAGCCTCAAAAACAAAACAAAACAAAACAAAACAAAACAAAACAAAAAAAGCAAAAACAAAACCCTGGGAATTAATCTAACAAAAGGGGTGAAAAACCTCCATGATGAAAACTGTAGAACAGTAAAGAAAGAAATTGAAGAAGATCTCAGAATATGGAAGGATCCCCATGTTCTTGGATAGGCAGAATTAATATTATAAAATGGCCATACTATCAAAAGTACAAAAAAGATTTAATGCAATTCCTATTAAAATTCTAGTTGCATTCTTCATAAAAATAGAAAAAATAAAAAACAATTATACAATTCATTTGGAAAATAAGAGGCTCAGATTAGTCAAGGTAATCCTTAGTGAGAAATGTGAAGCTGGAAGCATCAAAATATCAGATCTTAAATTATACTACATAGCTATAGTAACAGAAAACATCATGGTATTGATACCAAAACACATGAAGACTAATGGAATAGAGGAAAAGAGAAGCTATAATTATTGTAATGACTACATATATTGAAAAGAGTTGTGGAAATACTTAACAGAGCATACCTAGAGACAAAATATGTCAGGCAACAGGATACTACAAAATCAAAACATAAGCAATTAAATAAAAGTAAGAATAAAGAAGCAGAATATTGAGGGCCATTGACTTATTAAAAGCTTCAATATTATGTTGAATACAAAGGATCCAAGTCACTTTTATATCTGGTACACAATGACTCAAGTCGTTTAGATCCCTACATGGAAGAACTCTGAGACACAAAGAGAAGTATACAATGGTTTCCTCCACCTGCTTTAGTAACTGAATGCTAGACATGCCCAGATAGCTTAAGAACTGTGTATATAGGGAAAGAACTAACATGAGTGTCCTGAATTTTACAGCATCACCATGACTCCTTATAGAGAGGGAGATAAGACTGGACTATTAATAAATGAATTTTTAGCTAGTCTGGATCAATGTGTGACCACTGGTCTTTTAGACTCACCCAAGGGGTCTCAAGGTATATATTTGAATTGGTATATTTGGAATGCAGAATGAGTTATCAGAGTTTGGAAGGACATATGTGAATCTTTGAAATATGCTACCTTCCCCCTAACAAAATAATGAAAACAATCACTTTCTATATTCTACTCACAGTAATGATTAGTGTCATCATTACAATTTTAATGTAGGGCAATCCTATCTTTGATGTTTTAATCCATTCTACCTTTCTTACTCCTGAAACACTCAGACATCTCCTGGAGAAAAACTGTAGACTACTACAAACTCAACCATATAGTAGACAAAACTGAAGTTATAGGATCAGATGTCTTTTTTCTTATTCAACAATATGTAGAAGGACTATTTTCTTCTCCTCCAATAATAAAAGGAGATCAGAGAAAGTTCAAGTTCAAGTGGGATAAACCAGAATACTCATTTTCCAAATTGCCTCAGTCATATTCACTTTAGTTGTGGCTGCTGTAATGGGGTCTTCAGAGAATGTACACCAATCACATTGATCTCTTGCCACCTAATCTCTTATCCAGCATGTCTTGGGGGATCTGAGCTAGCACTAACAAATTTATAATATCTTTTTATCTGGAGAGGATCCAGTTTCCACCATTACTTAAGACAAGTAACTTACCCAAATAATCTAGTGTTTAAAAATGTTTTAGAGTTGCTGGTCTAAATTAGGTGCTCTCCAAAGATTTTGTTCTTAGTTCAACTTCTCAGTTAGAACCAAAAACAATAAATGAAGGAAAAAAGAAGAGAAAAACCAAAATATTAAAAATCGACAAACAAATAAACAACTACAGAAACTGGAAAAAAATAGCAAGTTACTATTAACCTGTTTCTACAATGTATATCATCAGTGTTAAAAATTTGTTACTCATGTCTACCAAGTTGAAGATATCTCATTCATGTTTTAATGCCACTGTCGTAATCTGTTGAAACTTATTCAATTAAGTCAGATTTATGACAAGAATATTAATAATGACTTTAAATATAAAGTAGCTATATTGCAAAGGTAACATAATGTTTTTTTTTCAAAAGAAGAGCACTAAAACACTCTGATGTAATGATATACCTACAATTTAAATACTTGATCCAATTGGTTAATATGTATTGAGTATTCTTATATTATAAACATTGTTCTCACTTTTTTTCCAGTACTGGATATTGAACCCAGGGTCTCATAAATGCTAGGAAAGTCGTCTACCATTGAGCTTTGTCTTCAGTCCTATAAATATTGAGATATATGGTATTAAGAAAAATACTGAGATAATTATTGTTGTAATAACCTCAATCCTGGCAGGAAGATGATGTTATATTCAAAATGAATAATTTGAAGATTATGTTAAAAAGAGACATACTATTTTAAAAAGTCATAGGTATAGTTAAAACTGTAAGTGATGGTCCTGTGTCCTGGATATTCAGGACAGTGGGTTATACATTGAAGAGAAGGGCAAAAGAGAAGCTAAAATTGATAAGGATTTGATGATGATATTACCTTAGATATTGAGGGGAGGTGAAAAAAGAGGATTCTCCCATGCTTTCCTTATGCAATTACAGGGTTTGTTCTACCACTTCACTGAGGCAAGCAATGCTAGATAATAGTCAAACCAAAGACAGCTTTTAACAGCCACTTGTACGTGAGATTTGGTGCTCATAAAATTCTCTGTAGATACATAATTAGAGAGGACAATATGCATAGCTAATAATTAAAATCATGAACATAGACTGAATAAACTGTGGTGCATACATCTACTAATGCAAAGGAGTAGTTATCATTTTTAAAAAGAATAATGCATTTTAATTGCACAATATCCTAAGTTTTAATCAGCCTTTTCACTGCTGTGAATAATGGACCCAACCAGAACAATTGTAGTGGAAGAGAAGTTTATTTGAGGGCTCACAGTTTCAGAGGTCTTAGTTCACAGAAGACTGGCTCCATTCCCCAGGGCTCAAGGTGAGGCAGAACATCACTGTGGAAGAGTGTGGCTGAGGGAAGAAGCTCACATGATGATCAAGAAGCAGAGAGAGAGAGGTCTCCACTTGCCAGCTGCATTTATATACACCAAAGCCATGCCTCAGTTCCCACCTCCTCCAGCCACACCCTACTACTTCATTTAGAACTCAATTAATCCCTATCAGGGGATTAATTCACCGATTGGGTTAAGACTCTTACAAACCAATCATTTCTCCTCTGCACCTTCTTTCATCGTCTCACAATTGAGCTTTTGGGAGACAACACACATCCAAACCATAATATTCTATTTATATTAGTCCAAATCTTTCTTAGAAAAGAATATTTTCTATTTACCCTAACACCTGACAAAATTTATAGCAGGAATAAATAATGTTGGATTAAGTGTTATATGAATAACCAAATGTCTTAAAACTGAGGAGGGTAAAGTTAAAGGAAGATGCTCAGTTGGAATAATTTCTTCTAACTAAAATATTTTTATTCTATGAAAATTCATTTATTCTAAGTATTTTGTAACTAAGGATTATTTTGTACAGGACGAATTTTGTTAAAATGGGTACTCCAAATTATCACCCATCTTTACAATGAAAATTCCTTAAGTTTCAAGTGTTATTTTAGAATTTAGGCATATTGTATTATTATAAAATGTTGTCATTAAAGATAAGTTAGATTACAGAGGACTATTTATGACGTACAACACAGAACTGACTTTGTGTCTTTCTGAACATCAAGGAAAGAAATGAAACTGACTAAAATTTCATCCAAATCACATATCTTGGAGAAGAATAATTGGATTTGGAGATTGTTTTAAAAAGGTAAGAAACTAATTTAATTTATTTTTTTTAAAGTATTAGACTAAGTCTCATGAGTACAAAACAATCTGAGGTTGACAAGAGGATATCTGCTGACAGGAAGCCTCCAAAACAAACGAAGTATAATCAAAATGCTTCTTACTGGCCTGCCTGTAATGTCAAATGCTGCAATTATCTTTTTGTTTTTCCTCATCATCACAACCCTTAATGGGTACTACTTACCAGTTTTCATCGTGATAAAATCGAGACTTGGATAAGTTAGGTAATTTTTCTCAAAATCATGTAGTTAAATGTAATATTAGAACTATTGATTCTTTCCCTGCTAATTCCGAAGCATTTTCTCCTCCTGTCTCTGATGCTGTGCTGAAGCATAACATGTACAAATTAGAACTAATAAAATAATAATAGCAAGTAGAAAATAATATTTCTGAGACTTAAAAAGTTATTTCAAATAATCATCAGGGTGGACATTTTAATAAAATGTTATACTATATAATGAACTCTTGTCAGGGAATATATTGTTTAATTCTGTGAGTTCAAAACTATAAAAAAAGGAGTAATTTATTTATAATGCCCACTGTTTTTAAGTCTGATATCTAACAATATCACAGTCTACTTTTTCTTTAGTGTTGTGGTTGAGTTTTAGTAATACACAATTTAAAATCTAATACATTGGTGAGAGTAACATCTAGTATTGTGAAGGAAGTTTTAGCTCAACTTTTGAGATATTCTTTACTTGTAGGACATTACAAACCAGGTGTTTCTTGAACAGAATATGGAGTCACAAATATTCTGGTTTTCCATGATGTACAATGAAATGTATCATTACGTGGCTTTATAATTTTTTACTAGTTTCAATCACTTTCTTATGTGATTTGAGATCAATTCTCCTTATTTAAAGAATGAGCGACTTTGTTGTGTGCTAGTGGTTATTGTGTAACCTACCATGTCTTCTAATTCAGAATAAGTGCAAGCACTTCAGATATATATCCACTCTGATGAAGAAATTGACACTGAGATTGTCACTGAGATACTCCAAGATTGATGATCCTTCCTAAACAAAAGACATCATTATCAGTTCAGGGTTACCAAAAAAGAAATCACTGAGCTGTCAAAAGTGTCAGATTACTTTTCTCTAGGCATTGCCTGTATTTTGTTCTCATTAGTTAAATCTCTATTTCGTATGTAAAAAATATAATACAGCTGATATGATATTAAATTTTAATAACTTACATTCACTGATAAATCTTAAAGAAATTATATCTGTTCACTGTTCCTCATATTTTAGCTGAAAATGCAAAATGGGTCTTTTATTTTTGAATTTTAGTCAATATAGAAACTATTACATTTAAACATTTGATCATAAAATATTATCTATTAGTGCAATAGATGAAATACAGTATTAAGAATGTAAAAATATTCTTTAAAAAGTTCATGTAACATATTTTCTTGTATGCATTAAATTTAAAAAATTTTATTAAAATTCAGTTCTTTCCAAGTATTAAAATAAAAAATCAGGAGGTAGGTTTGGAAAATTATCTTCATATCAAATAATATATGTGACATATATATTTATATGTGTATATGTTAGTTTGGGGTCAAAAGTAGCTGGATTTAGTAATTAAATTACACGTAGGTCTTTATGCACTTTGCTTTTGTATAGAGATTATTTCTAGTGCTCCCTGGAACAGACCCTTTAACAGGATGGAGTTAAATTTTAGACAAGAATTTGCAGAATTTGCAACCTAATACTAATGATTCATCACACTCCTTGAAAGTTGAAGTCTTTTATGTCATTTATTGCCAAATATTGGCAAATTTGAAGCGCAAATAACAAAGATGATGTTTTGTTCTAGGCATTTGCAAGGAGTTTTTTCAGATTTCCATGAAACTACATTAAGTGTATTAGTTTGGGAATAAAGTAAATATTATGATATTCCTTATTTACTGATAAGTGAAGACATGTGAAATTTAATTTTGTGCCTCAGAATATTGTTTTAATTAGGGGCAATTGTGTCTCGCATAAGCAGTTTATAAAATGTTTGTTTTCATGATTAATGCTGCTATTTATATATGCTAAATTGGATCTTTGTTCAGAAGTGTGTTTGTTATACAAAAATGTTCCACACTACTAGGTATCTTGAAGAGCAGGTAGCTACAAGCAGATTGTTAGCTAGAAAGACACCTCAAGGAATAATCTCACAATCTGGGTCTAAACAAATTTGCTTATTTTCTATTTTATTTAATCAGTACTATTACAGTGTTTTAATTGAAATAAAGATGTTTTTCTGCTTAAAATAATCCAATTTATGGTTTATTTCATTCCTGAATTACATTGTTAAAATTAATTTTTGAGCTACCACTATATACTAGGATATTGAATAGAAACATGTATTGAATCCTCTAAAAACAGACTTCTTTAACCTTTTAAGTCAAAGGTTTTGCACTGAAACATATACACTATACTCTAAGAAAACAAATGGAATTACCACTCAATTCCATCATCCATGATCTTTCATGCTTCCAAGGAACTGGCATCAAAATCAAAATGATTTTTACCCCATTTTGGGAACAGAAGAATATGGTATGCATCACAAAAGCATACCATTGGCTGATCTCACTTAGCATAACAGTTTCCAACATCATCCATTTACCTACAAATGTCATAATTTTATTCTTCCTTATAGCTGAGTAATATTCCATTGTGTATATATACCACAGTTTCTTTATCCATTCATCTACCGAAGGGCATCTAGGTTGATTCCATAATCTAGCTATTGTGAATTGAGCAGCTATGAACATTGATGTGGCTGCATCACTGAGGCAATCGGATTTTAAGTCCTTTGGGTATAAGCCAAGGAGTGGGATAGCAGGGTCAAATGGTGGATCCATTCCAAATTTTCTAAGGAATCTCCACACTGCTTTCCAGAGTGGCTGTACCAATTTGCACTCCCACCAGCAATGTAAGAGTGTACCCTTTTCCCCACATCCTCGCCAACACCTGTTGTTGCCTGTGTTCTTGATAAAAGACATTCTAATTGGGGTAAGATGAAATCTTAAGGTGGTTTTGATTTGCATTTCTCTTATAACGAGTGATGTTGAACATTTTTTCATAAATCTGCTGATTGCTTGTAGATCTTCCTCTGTAAAGTGTCTGTTCATTTCCTTGGCCCATTTATTGATTGGGTTATTGGTGTTCGTGGTGTAAAGATTTTTGAGTACTTGGTAGATTCTGGAGATTAGTGCTCTGTCCGAAGTGTGTGTGGCAAAGATTTTCTCCCACTCTGAAGGCTCTCTCTTCACATTGCTGATTGTTTCCTTTGCTGAGAAGAAGCTTTTTAGTTTCACTCTATCCCAATCATTGATTCGTGCTTTTATTTCTTGCGCTTTGGGAGTCATGTTAAGGAAATCTGGTCCTAGGCCAACATGATGAAGATTTGGACCTATTTTCTCTTCTATTAGGTGCAGAGTCTCTGGCCTGATTTCTAGGTCCTTGATCCACTTTGAGTTGAGTTTTGTACAGGGTGAGCGATATGGGTTTAGTTTCATTTTGCTGCATATGGATTTCCAGTTTTCCCAGCACCATTTGTTGAAGAGGCTGTCTTTTTTCAATTGCATGTTTTAGGCTTCTTTGTCAAGTATGAGATACCTGTACTTATTTGGGTTTGTCTCTGTGTCCTCTATTCTGTACCATTGATCTACCTGTCTATTTTGGTACCAATACCATGCTGTTTTTATCACTATTGCTCTGTAATATAGTTGGAGGTCTGGTATTGTGAAACCCCCTGCTTCGCTCTTCTTGCTAAGGATAGCTTTAGCAATTCTGTGTCTCTTATTCCTCAAAATGAATTTCATGATTGCTTGCTCTATTTCTATGAGGTCCGTCATTGGGATTTTAATTGGAATTGCATTAAATTTGTATAGCATTTTTGGAAGTATGGCCATTTTGACAATATTAATTCTGCCTATCCAAGAACATGGGAGATCTTTCCATCTTCTCAGATGCTCTTTAACTTCTTTCTTTAGTGTTCTGTAGTTCTCAGTGTAGAGGTCTTTCACATCTTTTGTTAGATTGATTCCCAAGTATTTTATTTGTTTTGAGGTTAATGTGAATGGGGTACTTTTCCTAATTTCTCTCTCAGGGGATGCATCACTTACGAATAAAAATGCATTAGATTTATGAGCATTAATTTTATATCATTCAGGGTTATTATTGAGATATGACTTGTATTTCCCATCATTTTAGCTTTTTTGGGGTTTTTAGCTTAACTTTGTTTCTCCTTTGATTGACTCTTTCTTTAGTGTAGTTCCTCCCCATGGTGACCGAGATTGTTATTTTTCATTTCTTCCTCTTTGAATATTTTGTTGAGAATGTTCTGTAGGGCAGGCTTTCTCTTTGTGAATTCTTTAAGTTTTTGTTTATCATGGAAGGATTTTATTTCATCATCAAATCTGAAGGTAAGTTTTGCTGGGTATAAGATTCTTGATTGACATTCATTTTCTTTCAGAGCTTGAAATATGTTGTTCCAGGCCCTTCTTGCTTTTAGGGTCTGGGCTGAGAAATCTGCTGATATCCGTATTGGTTTCCTCCTGTAGGTAATCTGCTGCTTTTCTCTCGCAGCCTTTAAAATTCTATCTTTGTTTTGTATGTTAGGTATTTTCTTTATAATGTGCCTTGGTGTGGATCTATTGAAATTCTGTGTGTTTGGTGTCCTGTAGGCCTCTTGTAATTGATTTTCCATCTCATTCATCATATTTGGGAAATTTTCTGATACTATTTCATTGAACAGATTGCTCATACCCTTGGTTTGTGTCTCTGTGCCTTCCTCAATCCCAATAACTCTTAAATTTGGTCTTTTCCTGATGTCCCATATTTCTTGGAGGTTTTGTTCATGATTCCTAACCATCTTCTCTGTTTGTTCGACTTTGTTTTCATGATTAAATATTTTGTCTTCATTGTCTGAGGTTCTGTCTTCCAAGTGATCTATTCTGTTAATTATGCTTTCTATTGAGTTTTTAACTTGGTTGATTGTTTCCTTCATTTCCTTGTTTCCTTCAAGGATTTCTGTTTGTTTTTTTTCTCAGAACTTCTATCTCTGTATTGAAATGATTTTTTGCTTCCTGAAATTGCTCTAGTAGCTGGTTATTCATAGCCTGAATCTGCACTCTCGTCACCTCATTCTCTTCTCGGATCATTTTAATTATGAATATTCTGAACTCCATTTCTCTCATTCCTTCTACCATGCTGTCTTTGGGATCTCTTGATGTATCATCTAGGTTTGTTTGGGACACTTTTTTCCCGTGTTTTCTCATGCTGCTCATGTATCTTCCCCTCTAGTAGTGCAAATCAGAGGGATTGCAATTTCCCTGTAAAGACTTAGGGCGTCCCTGCAGATTTCCAGTAACTCACCAGATGTTTGAGAGGTGCTTGATCAAGTGGTGACCCAAGATAGCTGCTGTCTCACAACCTCCAGGTTTGGAATGATCAGTGCTTCTGGGCAGAGGCAACCAGGAGACACAGCACCGTGGCCCTGGAGCCGCAGCGCTGTGTCCCCGCGGGAACGGGTGGTCTTAGGTCCAAGGGCTCAGATAGCTGAAGATGGCGTCTCTCTGCCAGGGAAGCTGTAGAATGGCGCCGCTAGAGCTGGCAAGCAGCTCCGCTCCCATACCAAATATCACCCAGAAGCTATGGTTTTTGTTCCTTTATTAGTTTTATGGTATATTGCACTATTAGGAGCATAGATTGTAACTTAATCAAAATGTATGTGTTCATTTTTAAATGAGTGGATTGAGTTCAATAGAGACTCAAACACTTACTCAAGTTATTGTGAAGGCATGTAATATTCTATTTTCTCAATAGAAACAAGTAAGAAACTATGGTAGAAAATTAAATCATTATTAATTATATTCCAAACTCCTATACTTAGACTTAGTTATTTAGCAGCAGTAAAATTAAATTATTAGTAGGGAATATATGAAATATGTGTTTCCTGCAATTAAAATAGTTCATTTACATATTTATATATCTATTTAGTGTATACAAATCAAAAAATTTCCTGAGATCATAACCTAGATCCTAAAAGCAACTCCACTGTCTGGGTGAAATAAGAAAGCACTTTGTGCTTGTCTCCCAGCTTCTACTTTTGTCTTTTTACTCACTGAGTTTCATTTTTAAATAATCTTTCTGTATAAACAGCAGTACAGAATACTGCTACTGCATCCAAAAGCAATATAGAATACCCATTATCATGTCCAAAACAAGTAAACGCATTTCTGTGTTGGTGCTATTACACAAGTTGGAGTTGGGGAAAAATAGAGGACAGGAAACCAAGGAGAACCCAAATCTCCTATGTGAAATATGTCTCAGAGAGGAAGAGGACTCCCACTTGCCCTTGCGGTGTTGCTTCTTTAGCTGCACGTCAGCCTTCACCACCCATACTCCCCTGCAGCTAGGCCACTGCCACCACTGCCATGGCTGTCACCACAGTCATTAAATAACATATATTTGCTGCAAATATAAGAATCAAGGATGGGTGCATAGTTCAGTGGTAAAGTGTCTTTCTAGTATGTAGGAGGCCCTGGCTTCAATTCCAAGCAGCATTAAAAAAAAGGAATTTATCAGTATTAATCTTGGAATAAATTAATAAATCATATTTATCTATATACCCACACACTAATATGAGTAATATGAACTAAGTGTGATCTTTCTAAAACACTTTGGAAATGATCATAAAAATGCAATGTTATAGATAAAATTCTATCTATAACACTACTATTATTTCAAATGCCAATTTTATCTTTGATTATGTATTCCATGGACTTAAGCTAGCAAAAAAATTCTGCTTCAGTGATCCAGTGAACAGTACAAATATATACAGAATCTTGTGTGAAATGAAATTCATTTCACCCCAAAATATTACATTATTAATTTGCACACTATGTGAGACAATCTTAAAAGAAACCTAACATCTGCACTCAACCTTCTCTCCTTGCTCACTGATAAATTGCTTTTTCTCCCCTCCACAACCCACTTCTTTTTCTGAGTTTTTATTTTATCTGTCTGTTCAAAAACCTTAGTTTATAGGAAAAAGTATCTGTATGCCTGAAATTCATTCCCTCTTTCTTCTATGATACTAGAGAAAAATAATAACCCCAGTTATTTACAATTTTTTTGTAAACACAACTTCCTGTTCAAAACATTAATGACAGCTGGCTGGGCATGGCCACACACCTGTAACCCCAGCAACTTGGGAGGCTGAGGCAGGAGGACTGCAGGTTCAAAGCCAGCCTCAGCAATTTAGTGAGTCCCTAAACTTGATGAGACCCTGTCTCTAAATAAAATATTACAATATAAGAAAGGGTGGGATGTGGCTCAGTGGTGAAGTGCCCTAGTTTTAATCTCTGGTAACAAAAACAAAACAAATCAAAACAAGAAATTAATCACAACTATTTGCTGGAAGACAATACAGAGTTCTTAATTCTGAAATATTTTTGGCAGTTTACAGCTGGTATCTCTAGGTTGCTCTTTACAAATGGATGCATAGTTTTGTTTTGTTTTGTTCCTAAAATTTCTCCTCAGTATATGATTTCTTACTATCTTAAAATGAATAAACCTACATTTTTCTTTGTTTCTTGGTCTGTGTTCTCCTTTTGGAGTCCTATAAAGTAATGGTGGATCTTCTTGATTCATTTTCACATTCCTTAACTTTTAGCTCATATTTTATTTGCTCTATTTTATCATCTTTTAAAATATGGACTCTGCCCCAGTATCCTCCGTTATCCTTCTGGGAATCAATTTATGTATTTGTTAGAAGTATTTATGTTGTTCCACACTTTGATTCCTCTGTTTGGTTCTCTATATTAAAATTTTTGCCCATATCTTTTGTTTGGTGTGAACAATTTCTGTGGACCAACCAGCAATTGATTCTTTCCTCTACTTTGTCTACCTAGTTAATAAAACTTCAATGAAAATTATTCTTGTCTATCACCAGAGGAGTGCTACCAAATGGGATTCAGTTCACCCATTTTCTTTACAACCTTGGTCCCTTTAATCTATACAAAATATAGTTTTATAGATTTTCTAGATTTTCTTCTTTATTTGGGTGTCAGAATACTCTTGTAACTTATGCTTTTTACCCATCTGAAGCTCTTTCCAATGTCCAAGACTGCAGCTACTGTTGATTCTCCTGGGGATGCATTTTCTCTAAGTATTTACAAAGTTAAGTCTCTCTCAGAGCAATGACTAACTCCTCCAAGAGTTAGTCGCTCCAAGAGAGTACTTTGTTAGCACCCTCCCTCCATTCTGTTTTAAAAGAGCATCTCATTTGATTTCACTAATGATTTAGTTATTATTAGAAATCATCTACAAATCTCAAGTTCCTCAATTCTTCTCTCACCTCCCCCCCATCCTGCCAACCAGATTTTACATTGTCATCCACTTATCAGGGAAAACATTTGACCTTTGTATTTTTTGGGATTGACTTGTTTCACTTAGCATGATAATCTCCAAGTCCATCCATTTGCCTGCAAATGCCATATTCTTCTTCTTTATGACTGAGTAGTATTCCATTGTATATGTATATACCACAGCTTCTTTATCCATTCATTCATCTGTTGAAGGGCATCTAGGTAGTGAATTGAGCTGCTATAAACATTGATGTGGCTGTGTTACTGTAGTATGCTAATTTTAAGTCCTTTGGGTGTAAGTGGGATAACTGTTTACTGTTCTTATTATTTCATTTTAATAAGCATATGTATTTAATAATAGTTATGACTTATTAGGGGTTCATTCCTAAGTCGTCCAATTGTCCCTCTAATTTTTAATTCCTTTTTTTTCCTTTAATGTCCAAGAAGGTGTTCTTATTGCATGGTTGGGAGCTGAATTGCCCATGCTTTGCAGAACTTATCTGAATAAACAAAGCAGTATTGTTGACTTATTATGGATCGCACTAGTAGTCATGCTTAGTTGGCTTATTTGGAAAATGCTGTATTTCCCTTGCTTTGATGACTGGATATGAAAAACTGGATGCAATTCTTTTTGGGGAGCTAGCCTGTGATGCCACAGATTTGGGATGCTAATAAAAATCATGATGTCTGTTGTTTAAAAAACAAAAGAAAGAAATCATCTTTTGTTTTAAATCATTCACAATTTGTTCAACTTCGTGGGATAATGAACTTGGTAGGAGCACTTATTCTATATTTCCCTTCCACTGCTTCCTAAGTGATCAAAACAGCACTGCCAATAGTGGATATTCAATATATTTTTACCATGAAGACTATAACAAGTCAGTATGTTAGGGAAATGAATTAAGGAGAAAAGGGATTATATTTTTATTTTTATTTTTTATTTTTATAGACTTCACTTTGATTCATTGTACACATATGGGGTACAAATTTTCATTTCTATGGTTGTGCATGATGTACATTCACATCATTCTTGTTAATCACACGTGTACATAGGTGATGATGTCTGTCTCATTCCACCATTTTTCATACCCCACCCCCTCCCCTTCTCATTTCCCTCTACATAATCTAAAGATCCTCCCTTCCTCTCACACACCCCCATCCCCCCAACCAGTTTCTATATCATCATCTGCTTATCAGGGAAAACATTCGGCCATTGTTTTTTTTGGGATTGGCTTATTTCACTTAACTTGGGATTATTAAAAGTATGTATGTATATTTGTATGTATTTGTGATGGAGATTGAACCCAGGGCCTCATGCATGAGGAGCAAGCATTCTACCACCGAGCTACATCCCCAGACCCTATGAAAGTACTAATGTCAACAAGAATTAAAGAAACCCTTCAAGAAAAGAAGACTACAAACCAATATGTGTCATGAAAATAGACACAAAAATCCTTATTATAAAATTATTATCATAAAATGTACTAAAAATAAGTAGAGCAAAATTTAAAGGGTTAATATATCAAGATTAATTATTATCTTGGGAATATTAGTATAGTTTAGAATTCAAAATAATCAATTAATGCAATTCACAATACAAACAGAAAAAAAGAAAAACAAACCCAGTTGGAAATATTAATAGAAAAGAGTACCTGGAAAAATTCAGCCTTCATTTTCAATAAAGCTCTCAGGAAACTTATAAGATAAATTGTATCTACAGCACCTCTGAAAACAACTTTCTGAATAGCTTTCTAGAAGACTGCAGAGATTTTTGAAAAAAATTTCCATGTAGATTTTAAATTCTGTACAGAAGGGAACAGGCTTTCAAAACAGTCAAATTATGAAAAACAGCAAAGCTTAAATACCTTTACTACCTTCAAGACATAACTATGGTAAAAAAAATAGTTGTGGTATTAGAAAAATAAAGACAGAATTCAGTTTAACATATTAGAATATCAATAAGTAGATACACATATGCTTGGTCATTTAATTTTAACAGTGGTACAAATGCAATTCAGTTGAGAAGACAGAAAGTGCTAGAAAAAATGGATGCTGGAACAAATCATGCAGAAAAGTAGTTATTCCTGTGAAAAGAAAGGAATCATAATCTATACCTAAAAGAATAACAAATAAGTAACTGAGATGGATCTGGATTTAAATGTAGAGTGAAAAACTATAAAATTTCTGGAAGAAAATATAGGCAAGCATATCTGTCTGTAGATTAGTCAAAGTCTTGGATATTTTTTTATTTTTTAAGCTTTTTTAAAAGTGATAGAACTGTTCAGTAACTTGTATACATATATCTATATGACTTATTTGTTTAATATAAGTTTCAAAACTGTACTGTTTAATGATAAAGTTTGACTTTCACTATTCATAGGTTATACTTCAATTGAAGAGATACTGCCATTCATCTCTATTCATAAGAAAAATATCTTAAACATCATAAACTATCCAAATGTTCTTAAACAGAAAAAAGTAAATTATGGTAGATTTGTGAAAAGGACTACTGTTCGAAGTGTGAATATACAAACTATATAGATCAGAGTGTACAAAATCTGGCCTTAATATAGATCTCAAATTTATAAAATTAGATGTGCCCATATAAGGATTTGTTACTTCCTTGGATCAATGTCTGATGATTTTGTGGGTCCTTTGCAGAAATATCATTTTAGGGATTCTACCGGAAGAAATGCTATGAAGTCCCATCAAACCAAGAGTTATCAAATGAGTGCTAGAATTAAGTCAGATGTGGTTGGACTTACCTTTTATGAAATTATTTACTGTATTATCATAACAGTTGTTTTTAAAAAATTCCATTTTATCTTTAACCCCAGGCACAACTTTAGGTCTTATTGATAGGAGAGGTTATTTAGATTGTAAAAAGAATTAAAGAAAAATGGACAACCAAAAAAAAAAAAGTCAAAATAAATAATTACAAATAGTCTTTTCCTGAGTCTGTCATTTTTCAGTCATTAACAGGCAAGACAATTATATCAGGGACTTAATTGTAATGTGATAAATAAGGCATTTGTATTAGATGACCTCTGTCATATTATGATGGTATTACTTCTTGTCAGAAATGGCTGCTTAATTGTGTATGGTGGAATGAAAACTGTCATTTCTTTTTCCATATACTGAATATATAAAGGACCCCTCACTGATCCATGAAGAGCCAGGCCACAAATTTCACAAAGGACAGGGTTAAATCAGCAAGATATAACAATCCTAAATATTTATGCCCCAAACAATGGCGCATCCATGTACGTCCATCAGATCCTTCTCAATTCCAGGAACTAAATAGACCAAAACACAATAATATTGGGTGATTTTAACACTCCTCTCTCACAGTTGGACAGATCTTCCAAGCAAAATTTGAACAAAGAAACCATAGAACTCAATAACACTATCACTAATTTGGACTTAACAGACATATATAGAATATTCCGTCCATCAATAAGCAAATACACTTTTTTCTTAGCAGCTCATGGATCCTTATCTAAAATAGACCATATGTTATGCCACAAAGTTACTCTTAGCAAATACAAAAAGATAGAGATACTACCTTGTATTCTATCAGATCGTAATGGAATGAAATTAGAAATCAATGATAAAATAAAAAATAGAAAAAAGAAACTACTCCAACACCTGGAGATTAAATTAATGCTATTGAATGATGCATGGATAACAGAAGACATTAGGGGGAAATAAAAAAAATTCTTAGAGGTCAACGAGAACAAAGATACAACATATCAAAATCTCTGGAATACATGAAAGCAGTGCTAAGAGGAAAACTCATTGCATGGAGTGCATTCAATAAAAGAATTAAAAGTGAAAAAATAAATGACCTCACATTACAGCTCAAAGCCCTAGAAAAAGAGGAACAGATCATCACCAAAAGTAGTAGAGGACAGGAAATAATTAAAATCAGAGCAGAAATCAATGAAATTGAAACAAGAGTAACAATTCAAAAACTTGACAAAAGAAAAGGTTGGTTCTTTGAAAAAATAAACAAAATTGATAAATCCTTAGCCACACTAATGAAGAGAAGGAGAGAGAAAACCCAAATTACTAAAATTCAGGATGGAAATGGAAATATCACAACAGATACTGCTGAAATACAAAACATAATTAGAAGCTATTTTGAAAATTTATTCTCCAACAAAATAGAAAATCTCAAAGACATCCACAGATTCCTAGAGATGTATGAGCCACCCAAACTGAATCTGCAGGACATACACAATTTAAATAGATCAATTTCAAGCAATGAAATAGAAGAAGTCATCAAAAGTCTACCAAAAAAGAAAAGTCCAGGACCAGATGGATTCACAGTCAAGTTCTACAAGACCTTCAAAGAACAGCTCATTCCAATATTCCTCTAAGTATTCCATGAAATAGAGGAGGAGGGAACACTTCCAAACTCATTCTATGTAGCTAATATCACCCAGAAACCAAAACCAGACAAAGACACATCAAGGAAAGAAAATTTCAGACCACTATCCCTAATGAACATAGATGCGAAAGTTCTTAACAAAATTTTAGTGAATTGCATACAAAAGCATATTAAAAAGAGATAGTGCACTATGATCAAGTGGGTTTCATCCCAGGCATGCAAGGTTGGCTCAACATCTGGAAATCAATAAATGTAATTCACCACATCAACAGATTTAAGTTAAGAATCACATGATTATTTCAATAGATGCAGAAAAACATTTGATAAAATACAGCACCCCTTCATGCTCAAAACACTAGAAAAAATAGGGATAGTAGAAACATTGTAAGGCTACCTATACTAAGCCTACAGCCAACATCATTCTAAATGGAGAAAAATTGAAAGCATTCCCCCTGAGAACTGGAACAAGGCAGAGATGCCCTCTTTCACCACTTCTATTCAACATCGTCCTTGAAACTCTAGCCAGAGCAATTAGACTAAAGAAATTAAAGGGATTCAAATAGGAAAAGAAGAGCTCAAACTATCCCTTTTTGCTGATGACATGATTCTATATTTAGAAGACCCTAAGAATTCCACCAGAAAACTTCTGGAACTCATAAATGGATTCAAGTAAAGTAGCAGGATATAAAATTAATGCTCATAAATCTAATGCATTGCTATTCATAAGTGATGAATCCTCTGAAAGAGAAATTAGGAAAACTCACCCTTTCACAATAGCCTCTAAAAAATAAAATACTTGGGAATCAATCTAACAAAAGAAGTGAAAGACCTCTACAATGAGAACTACAAAACACTAAAGAAAGAAATTATAGAAAATCTGAGAAGATGGAAAGATCTCCATGTTCTTCGATAGGCAGAATTAATATTGTCAAAATGGCCATACTACCAAACGCACTATACAAATTCAATGCAATTCGAATTAAAATCCCAATGACGGACCTCATAGAAATAGAGCAAGCAATCATGAAATTCATTTGGAGAAATAAGAGACCCAAAATAGCTAAAGCAATTCTTAGCAAGAAGAGCGAAGCAGGGGGTGTCACAATACCAGACTTTCAAGTGTACTACAGAGCAATAGTAACAAAAACAGCATGGTATTGGCACCAAAATAGGCAGGTAGATCAATGGTACAGAATAGAGGACACAGAGACAAACCCACATAAATACAGTTATCTCATACTAGACTAAGGTGCCAAAAACATGCAATGGAGAAAAGATAGCCTCTTCAACAAATGGTGCTGGAAAAACTGGAAATCCATATGTACAAAATGAAACTAAACCCCTATCTCTCACCCTGCACAAAACTCAACTCAAAATGGATCAAGGACCTAGGAATTAGACCAAAGACGCTGCACCTAATTGAAGAAAAAGTAGGTTCAAATTTTCATCATGTGGGGTTAGGACCAGATGACTCCCAAAGCACAAGAAATAAAAGCAGGAATCAATAATTGGGATAGATTCAAACTAAAAAGCTTTTTCTCAGCAAAGGATACAGTCATCAATGTAAAGAGAGAGCCCACAGGTGCGAGAAAATCTTTCCCACACGCACTTCAGATAGAGCACTCATTTCCAGAATCTATAAAGTACTCAAAAAACTTTACCCCAAGAAAACAAATAACCCAATCAATAAATGGGCTAAGGAAATGTACAGACACTTTGCAGAAGAAGACCTACAAGTAATCAACAGATATATGAAAAAATGTTCAACATTCCTAGTTATAAGAGAAATGCAAATCAAAACCACCTTGAGATTCCATCTCACCCCAATTATAATGTTTATTATCAAGAACACAAGCAACAATAGGTGTTGGCGAGGAGGCGAGGATGTGGGGAAAAAGGTACACTCATACACTGCTGGTGGGATTGCAAATTAGTGCAGCTACTCTGGAACGTGGTGTGGAGATTCCTTAGAAAACTTGGAATGGATCCACCATTTGACCCAGCTATTCTACTCATTGGCCTATACCCAAAGGACTTAAAATCAGATTACTACAGTGATGCAGCCACATCAATGTTCATAGCTGCTCAATTCACAATAGCTAGATTGTGGAACCAACCTAGATGCCCTTCAATAGATGAATGGATAAAGAAGCTGTGGTATATATGTACAATGGAATATTACTCGGCCATAAAGAATAATAAAATTATGGCATTTGCAGGTAAATGGATGGAGTTGGAGATGGTCATGCTGAATGAGATTAGCCAATCCCCAAAAACCAAAGGTTGAATGATATCTCTGATAAGTGGATGATGATACATAATGCGGGGTGGGAGGGAGGCAAAAACGGAGGAAGGATGTATTGCATAGGGAAGAAAAGGAGGGTGGGATTGGGGAGGGGGTTAAGAATAATAACAGAATGAGACAAACATCATTACCTTATGTACATGCATGATTACACAAATGGTGTGACTCTACTTGTGTACAACCAGAGAAACAAGAGCTGTACCTCTTTTGAGTATAATGAATCAAAATAAATAAAAAATAAAATAAAAAAATAAAGAATAATTTAAAAAGGACAGGGTTAAATTAAAATGAATAAAAAGTAAATGAGAAAAGAAAGTTAAAGTAACTAGCTTATTACCATTTCTCAATAAATATTAACTACTATTTTTAGTAGCTCAATACTGTTTCTCTGGGCCTTTTTGATAATGCCAAAGTCACTGGGTTTTTAACTGGGACACAACAGGTAGCTCTGCTGCTGATTCTATTTCCCAACATTCCCCAGCTTTGCCATATGGCTGGAAGGATATCAGGGCCTTTTAACGGGCACCCTCTAGCTCTCCTGCCTGTGGAGGGCTCAGTGCAGCCCTGCAGTCTGTTGATGACTAAGAGGCGTGCTGTTTTCACTTCGCATGCCCTTGGCACAGCAGATTTGCAATGCAAGAGGCATAGCTGCAAACCTAGAGAACTGGCTGCTTTCCAGGTCTTCAAATTCACTCCTCTGGCTGTATCATTTATGGAAATTGATTCTCTTATTCATGTCTGGGAGGTGCTAGCAACTCTCTGTGGAATGTAGCCATAGGAATAGCATAGGCGAGGTAATGAAAGAGGCAGAATAGTTGCAAATGTATGGAAAAGCACAGGGAAAGGTGCAATTTTCTATGCAAATGTCAAGCAATCCTTTAATTTTATTCAATAATTCACTACTTCTCCGTACCAGACCAAGGTTTGCAGACTATGAATATAGTCTTTCCCCCAACTTATCACAATATTGTTTTCTAAAGATATTTCTGGCAACCCACACCATTTCTATTATTTGTGTCAAACCCTTTACAAACATGAACTTTTAAATACTATGATTACCTTGAGCCAATCTGACTTGAGATATTCATGAGTGCTTAAAATCATAGGTTCTCATTCTGATACAGAAACTTGTCCCTGAATTCACTAAGAGCAGGGACAAGGTGAGTTTTAGGAGCATCCAGAAAGTCAAAGATTACCTGAAGTTTCCAAGATGCCTTTCCATTCCTGAACTGTTTACAAACTGTATTTGACACTGAAAATGCAAAGAAAAAAGAAGGATGCATTTTTATTCTCGATAACTTATAGACTGAGAAGAAAAATAATGAATGATGGCAATAACATGATCAATTCTAGGAATGGTGTAGACTTAGAATGCCTATAAAAGAGCTGTAGAGCAGAGGGCTCTAATAAGCATTCTGAGAAAAATATCTGAATCCCTCTCTCTTATCTCCACTATGGAATGTAATATAAAGTCCCATCTTACCTGTCCTCAGCAGTTTCCTGCATCCTGCTCTCCATGTCCCAGTTCAACTCGTCATCATTTTCACCTGAAGTGTGTAATAAGCTCTTAATTGCAATGCTTACATTCACTCTTGCATATCTGCAGTCTCTCTGTTCTCTATGCAATATCTCAAATTATGTTTTAAACATTTTTATCTGATCACAGTACACATTTGCTTTTAAACATATACAAATATTTCTTCTGAGCTGAAAGAACAATGCTATTTTTTATCATAACCTATAAGCTCCTGCATAATTATATCCTGGTTTATATCTCCAGCCTAGTTTCATGCTGTTCTTTCTCCCTACTACATTTATTCCTCACTACTCAGACTTTATATTTCTCTAATGCTTAAAGTTTCAGTTTGATCTTTGAATTTTTTTTTTATTCTCTTGTAGTGCTTTTCTTACACTCTTCTTATTTTTATTTTTTTATCATCAAGTCTCATATCAAATACCATTTACTCAGAGATACTTTTGCTCTCTTGTTTACTTTTATTTCTTGTGTGTGTGTGTGTGTGTGGTGAGATTGAACCCAGAATCTCTGGTATGATAAGTATGTGCTCTACCACAGAGCTATGCACCCAGCCCTCGTAAAGGGTTTTTTTCAAATCTTTCTGAAGGGCTAAAATAATTTGCTAAACACTTTCTTTTATGGTATCTTGTAATTTTCCTCCGTTGTAATAGTGCTTGCTGTATTTGCATGTTTATTTTCAAATTCTGGGGTATTATATAAATTTTGTCTTCACTAGAATTTCAACAATTGAAAAGATTGGGTCTAGATCTAGATAAACACATCTTTTTCTTCATTCTGTCACCAACATCTACTATTGCTTTTTCCATAAAACAAATATTGGTTGAATAACTAAATAATTAGAATTCTGTAGAATAAACCAATAGGCAAAGAGAGGAAGAAATGATGTTTCAGAAAGACTAAAAACTTATAGCAACATATTTAAAAACTATGCATGTAAGTATCATTAATTAGATTTTAAAAATTATGCTTGTTGCCAAGAAAGGCAAACCATGGCACTGATGAATCCCTAAAGGACTTTTTCATTACATGCTAAGGAATTTGTGTTTTTATTCTAAAGTCAACAAGAAACTCATGACCTGGTTTGCTGGGTATCAAACTGCACAAGCTAGGTAAGCTAGAGTTCTACCAGTAAGCCATGATCCAGCCCTAATGAAACATTTTAAAACTTGGTAAATTGTACTTTATTAAATATTAAGATTTTAAATATACGAAAAGTATTAAGATTTGAGCCTTTCATTAGTGTTAGATATCAGAACAGGTGAATAGTTAAAAAATAAAAGTAGAAATCTAATATCATCCATGTCCTTCTGAAGTGGAATGTTGATCTAATTTTCTTTTTAGGGATGTAAACATTACAAATTGATTCCCATCACAAAACATAAGTACAAAAATCAAATAAGCATAAATAAGTAAAATTAAAGAAAAAAATTTTGATCCTATGTGCTCGTTTTCTAGTCTTACTTTCTATGTTCCAATTAATAGTCAATTTCTTGAAGATATTTGCACATCCTAACCATGCATTCACACCTCAACTCCCTTAGGTATGGTTCTCTACTTATCAACAATGAAAATGCAGCTGCCAAAGGTGTTAACCTCACCCTTCGAACAGTTCATAGATGGCTGACTCTATTCCTTCGAGCTTGAGGTGAGGCAGAACATCATGGCAGAAAGGGTATGGCAGAGGAAAGAGACTCAGGAGATCATACCATCATACCAGGAAGCAGAGAGAGAACTCCGCTCAACAATGCCAGAATATATACCCCAAAGGCATACCCCATCCCCAATGACTCACCTCCCCCAGTCACACCCTACCTGCCTACAGTTACCACTCAGTTAATCTCTATCAGGGGATTAATGCACTTATTGGGTCAAGGGTCTCATAACCATTCACAATCATTTTACCTCTAAACTTCCTTGTATCGTATCACATATGAGCTTTGGGAAGACACCTAATATCTAAACCACAATATCTCCTGTTGACAAATGTCTGTATAGGTCCTGGCTTTCTTGTTGTTGAGTGGCTCAGTTCTCTATTTTGTATCAGACCCTTATCTGATATATGACTTTCAAATATACTTTTTTGCATTGATGTGTTGTCTCAACTCTGCTAATTGTTTCCCTTGCCGCACATAGCTTTCTAATTTGATGCAACCTCCCTTGCCTATTTGTTCTTTTGTTGTCTGTACCTTGGGGAAAATAATTAAGAGATTATTGTCAATTGTGAAGAGCTTTTCCTCTGTGTTTGCTTTAAGTCATTTTACAGTTTCATGTTTATTATTTCACATTTTACATTTAAGTCTTTAATCCTCTTGTGATTGTTTTTGTGGAAGGGGTAAGAGTTGGGTCAAATTTATTTCTTCTGTATGCCAATAGATCATTCTACCAACCTATTTAGTTTTTAAAAATTGTCCTTTCTTCATTGTGTATTCCTGACAGTTTTGTCAAAAATTGACAATATATACTTGGGTTTGTTTCTAGGTTCATTATCCTATTTAATTGGTCACTGAGTCTATTTTATGCTAATTTCATGCTATTTCATTACTGTAGCTATGTGGTGTATTTTAAAAATCAGGTGTGGGGAGTTGCCTTCAGTTTCAAAGCTTTGATGGAGATTGCTTTATCTATTAGGACTTTTTGCAGTTCCATGGAAACATTGAATCCCAAACTCTAGTTTTGTGAAGAAAGACATCACAATAGAGATTGCATTGAATCTGTAGGTTGCTTGAGGTAGTACGTATTTTAATATCATTAATTCTTTTTCTTTTCTTTCTTTCCTTTTTTTTTTTGGTATTAGGGATCAAATACCAATATCTGGTACACTCAATATCTAAGCCACATCCCCAGCCCTTGTGTGTGTTTTACTTAGAGATAGGATCTCACTGAGTTGCTTAATGCCTCAATAAGTTGCTGAGGCTGGCTTTGAACTCATGATCCTCCTGCCTCAGACTCCAGTGCCAATTAATATCATTAATTCTTCTAATCCATGAACACAACATATCTGTTCTTTCATTTTTGGGTTTTTCACATTCTTTAATGAGTTTTACAGTTTTCAGTATATAGGTCTCTTATTTCTTTGGTTTAATTATTTCTTATTAATTTTTTATAGATGTTGTTACTCTAAATGGGGTTATTTAACTCCTTTTCTTAAATAGTTTGTTAGTTTATGGAAATGCAACTGAATTTTGTATGTCAGTTTTTGTCTATTTTCACAGTTTTATTTTTTTGATGGAATCTCTACACTTCTCTAGACCATGTAATCAGAGAAAAGAGAAAAAAGTTTAACAAAAAATAAAACTTTTCTACTCTAAACTCCCTCACAAATAATTCAATCTAATTGTAATATATTTTACTTGTGATCAATACATGATGAACGTACTATTATCTGCCCAAGAGAAGGCTCTGGGTGATTCAAAACAATCAAAACTTACTTAGTTTTATACTTCCTAGAAAGACAGTTTTGAAATGCAAAATTTAATAACTACATGAAAAGAGCATATCCCAGAGACTCTACGAAATACATTTTTTGCTATTTTTCATACTTTACTACATAAATGTGAACATATTTATGAGGTATCATATGATGTTTTGATACATACCTACATAGTGTATTACTCTAATCAAAATAAACCTGTCTCCTCATTCGTCATGTTTCACATTGTAAAAACACTCAAAATGCTTTCCTCTAGCTTTTATTTTTCCTGTAAATATGTAATGCATTTTTATACAATATTTAAGGGATATTATTAAGGAATTGTGGGTCTGGAAGGAAAAAAGAGAATAAAAGGGGTATAGTATTGTGTTGTCTTTTTTGCACATTTTTAGAAAAGCAGTCAATCAGAATTCATGAGTTTAGTTTTGATTAATGCATTCAAACCATTTGCTACTTCGGATTTCTCAGAAATATGTCAGTTTTGATCTTTTTCAAAACATCAAAATTGTCAATTATGCAAATAAAATGTACTTACATGACTGGTTTGTGAATTTTTGCATTTGTAAATTGATTTAGTAAATATAGTAATGCATGTCCTTTTATACTAAAAGTATCTTAATATTCTTGTCAGTATAGAATATAAAACCAAATGAACAGATCTAATTTTCACAAAAAGTGTTTATCTTATTAAATTCACAGAGTTGGTATCTTTAATATTTTAATTAAAGGAATATGTCTTAGGGTTCCATTAGCTAACAGAGTAGTCATCTAATAATGTTTTGTTTTTGTCCATTTGCATGTAGTTTTATGTTTAATATAAAGCAGTGTGAAATTCTGCCATCAGAGTATTTTAATTATAAAAGCATACAATTTTCAAGAATAAAGTACATATCAGCAATCCATAATACCTTCATTAAAATATAAAGAAAAAGCACTGTTATGCTGATATGGTTTTACTCATGGGATAAATTCCTATTTGATAACTCCATTTTTTATTTCTTTACCCAATTTTATGCAAGTATGACAACAAACATGATTCTCAAAGCTGTAGAATCATGCTTTTAACATGTTTGTCACTGACGACTTTTGGAAATAAGTACAGTAATGTATATTTTAGTCGCTTCCATGTTTGATGTAGGATAAAAATGGAAAGCATCAAAATACCAATCAAAGAATACATAAAATATTACATTTTCAATAATTCCTCAGCTGGCAATTAAAATGGAACGTTGGCTGAAACACTTTCTCTAGATATATTCTCAGGTGGGAGGTCTTTGCCCAGCATTATACTAATAACATTATCCTCCTCATGCATACTAATGACCTACTCTCAGAGCTGGGTGCTAAGTCATGTAATCCTTCAAATAGGTCTTCAGCTTAAACCTGTTATTCAGAAGCAGACAAAAATGAGTAAATTAATGATTAAAAAATAGTAAGACTCTCATTATTTTTATCCATTTATTTTTATTCCTTAAATTTCCCTACTTAAGAAGCTTGCATCTTAAATAAGGCATTTCAAGAGCCCATCAGTCAGTGAATTACAAATTCATAAAGAGATCCAGAACCCCGGCTACAGTTTTCTTTCCCAAGAAGTTACATTTCACAACTTTAATAAATAAGTTTCTGTTTTCTATAACTGCTTATGACTCAGAAATGCTATTTAATCTTAGGGGGCGTTTCCTGAAACAAAGAGAATATCAAATATTATAACACTATGTACACATGTTACATTTCAGTAATATTTTAATGAACAGTTGTTATAGGCCATCTATAAAACTGTGCTGTCAACAACCATACTAATCAGCAGGATAGATATTATTGCATTCCTGAAGTTGTAGCTTCCAAAAGCAGAATCATATTTTTCAAATCACTATTTTGATATAATTACCAAATGTAGGTGTTTTATGCCTTATATAGTCTTAAGCTATGTCCAGGAATTCTATGGAATTGTTACTACAATTTAACATATTTTCTTTGTTATCCAACTGTCAAATACCAAGTTATAACCTGTAAGTCAGGTTCTGAAATATAGTGAATTTACAATCATTTCTCTAATTCACAGTTCTCCTAGTCTTATAGCATGAATATTTCCCCCCTTAGTTTCTTCTGTCCAAGAATTCTTATAAATTCATCCTGATTTCCTTAAAACTGCTAATTGATTTTAAAAAGGTGTAATTATCTTTTACTGAATTATATCTACTTTGGTTATTGTACCTTTGAGATATTATACCAGAGCTATACACAGTGTTCTTCATGTGTCCACACTACTGTATTATCCTGCAATGCTAGCTTCGGTATTCTTCCTGTTTCCCTTTTCATCATAACCATTTTGTAGGTAACCTTTTTGAGCAATGTAAGTTAACATAATTCTATCTTATTACATAACCTATAAAAATACCTATACTGGAATTTTTTACTTGCAAATGATAGGTCATACATTTTAATTTTATAAACTATTCTTTGATACTTGATTAACAGTAATCGATTTTGATCTCCATGTAACCAAAAGTATTGTGTCACCTGAATTTAACATATATATATGTTATGCATATGTTTAACATATCATATGTATATATATGTGTACATATGTTTTCTTTACCTCTGTTTATAAAATGTGCAAATTTATAGGAAAATCTTTAAAAATGTGATATATCCCATGCTTTGAGTCAAGTAAAAACTATATTATGAAATTTATGTTCTAGAAATGTGATTTGCAACACTTAGGTTAGTAAAGTACAGTAAGTTTCATTAAAAGGAATGTGACTATACTTTCATGTAAAAAGGTTTTCATGTTCCCAACGTTCAAGGGAAATCATGATTCATAGAGATAAGTACAATAAGATACTAAATTTGTTGTAGAATGAATTATGGGTTTTAAAAGTCATGTACTAACATGAAGCAAGTAACAACTTGAGGGCAACACTATTGGACGATCAGCATAGGCCCCATGAAGACCATGCCATTTGACCAGAATGGACAGTAAAAGAATTACTAAGCAGATATCTTGAGAAAAAGTATTACAGGCAGAGGATGTACATGAGAGGGCAATAAGATAGCAAAGATATGGCTACTGAGGAGATTATACATGCCATATGGAAGCATGTACATTTAGACAGCTGAGTCACTTCCCCAGTAAGAGACAAGCTTGTCTCTTACAGAGTTTTGGGTGGGGAAAATATCTTTTTTAGGACTTAATATTCTAGTACACAATTTTATGATTATTTATAGCACAATGTGATTCACCCATATGGCTTAGTTTATCTAAGATAAGAAATTAATTTTTATGCCATCATAAGCAGAGAGGGACTTTTAAAATGGTGAAATGAGTAATTCTCCTAAAAAGGAATTGTAATCCTGATGTCTATTTTAATTAGAATATTTAATAATGACCATGAGCTAAGCAACACTCTCACTAACATTTTAATTTAGTCAATTGTTTTTAATCCATTCAATTTACCACAGGTGAATTATTCTTATTTCTTCTAGGTGGTGAGAATGTAATATTGAACATCACTGATAAAGATTTTTTTCTATGTGGCTTACATTCTCATTAAAAATCTGCACACAACAACAAAAATTGAATATAAATATTGTGCACAGTGCATTGAAAATTACCAATGATAAAAGGCAAGAAATAACAGGAAAAGAAACCGATTGATAGAAATATAATAGATATAACATAAATAAGTATAAAATAGATAAAGATAAAGAAATAGATATAGAAATAGATATAATAGAAATATATATAAATACATACACATATATAGAACTACAGAAGATTGTATTCCATAATATATGTTATCAGTACAGCATTAAGAAGAATACAAGCTAAGATAAAAATGAAATACTTTAAAAGACCAATTTTTAATGAAATGCTTTAAAAGAAAATTGGGAAGGAAAGATAATAGAATGAGACAAACATCTTTACCCTATGTATATGTATGAATATGCAAATTGTATGACTCTATTTTTTGTACAACCAGAAAAATGATAGTTGTACTCCATTTGTGTTCAATGAACTAAAATAAAAAAATAAGTAAATAAAACATTCTCAAGTTAATGATTCATTTGCATGTGTGTGCATGTATAAGGGATTGAACCCAGCCCGGGGCATTTAACCATTGAGCAACATACACAGCTCTTTTTATTTATTTGTTTGTTTGTTTGTTTGTTTGTTTATTTATTAACTTTCGGACAGGGTCTCACTAAGCTGCTTAGGGCCTCTCCAATTTGCTGAATCTGGCTTTGAACTTGTGATCCTCGATCCTCCTGCCTCAGCCTCTGGAGTCGCTGGGATTATGGGCATGCACCACTATACCAGGCTATCATTCATTTTTAAAGCTTATTTAAAATAATACAGAAAAATAATTTCAAACATATGGAATGATAAAATTTCAAAATTCAGCTAATATAAAGGAGTTTAAAATTTAAAGAATAAAAAGTGCAACAAAAGGAACACTATGCTGTTATTTCTGAGAATACATATGAAGAGAAATTGGCAATACCCAACAAAGTGAAACATGACAGTAACTACACTTGTAATTCACCATGAACATTTCTTGTGCAACTGTAGAAGGAATCATGGCCACTTCTAAAACATCATAATAAATTGAGGAGGTACAATAACATAGATGAATAATTCTCAAAAACATCACATTCGATTTATGAACATAAAGGGGAAAATGTTATTATTGGTCATTAGTAAATATGTACTACCAATCCAACACATTATTTGTGTATGTTTATGCATTATATATAAATACAAAATCCCATATTCAAAATATCTGAATATTCACACTGATTTGAGGTTATTCAGGAGTAAGCTGAGGGGACTTGGCCATAAATCAACATTCACAATTTAATTAATAAAACTATAAAGCTAACAAGTCAAACTGTTAATATCTTTCAAAGATGTGTGCTGAAAACATTAACCATATTTGGATCATTTTGTGTCATTTAAAAATAATCTTAACTCATTTTGTTGCCAGAAATTTTATTGCCAAAATTAATAAAAGAATGGTCATCTGTCAGTCTCTAATGTAAAACTTAAAAGTAGGTGATTAAGAATTTCGCAGTTAGTATAAAGCAATCATATGAAAAATTTCAGCTTTATAAAATTCAGTTCAGAGATTTCCCTCCGCCAGATCCTTTCACTGTCTTCCGCCAGAGCCTTTCTTTGTTTACCTGAAGACCAAGTACTATTTGACAGAACACAAGGATGAAAGAAAAATCATCTTATGTTTCTTTCTGGAATACATTAGTCCAAATCTGATTTAAACAGTGTACAAGGTATCTATGTATTGAAACATTCCATGATACTACATTAATAGGAACATTTCAAAATATTTATGAGTTAAAAATAAATTTATTAATGATACCAAAATGACAAAAAGATGTGCACTAATTATAAAACAGTATTCTGAAAGGCTTTAAAATATAAAAAGACATCAACAATTACTAACTATCATTAGCCAGGCATGGTGGCACAGGCCTGTTAATTCCAGAGGCTCAGGAGGCTGAGAAAGGAGGATAGAGAGTTCAAAGCCAGTCTTAGCAAACTAAGCAACTCAATGACACCCTGTCTCTAAATAAAATACAAAATAGGGCTGGGGAAGTGGCTCAGTTATCAAGTGCCCCTGAGTTCAGTCCCTGACCCCAAAAAACAAACAAAAAACTATCATTAAAGAAAATACACTATTTTTTAAACTTGGCCAATATGAGAAGGTACGATAGTTTTAAGCTCCTATTTACATGTAGTATTTTCCCCTCTGGAAAATAGTTAGAATATCCTCAAAAGACCCCAGCAATTTTGTAGCATGTTTGAACCAGCTCTCTGAAAGTCACCTAAACTTCTACAATTAGGCATAAGATGCCTAATTACTAACTATATGCAAGTTTATACACACATGTATAAACACATATGTGTGTACACTTAAATGTGCATATGTTAGCATATATTATTTTTACTTAAAAAAACTTTTAGCAAGTTTTTAATTTTCATAAAGTTATGCTTGAGACAAACAGAAAAATTTTGAAAACAGCATTATTTCTTATTCAAAAAACTCTTTTTTGCCTAATATTCCCGTAGGATTAATTCAAAATGCTTTGTGTTTTAGTCAGATTTTTTGTTGATGTGGCTAAAAGACCTCGATAAGAACAACCCTGAAAGACGAGAAGTTTATTTTGAGATTCATGGTTTCAGAGGTCTCAGGCCATACACTGCCAGGTCCATTGCTCAGGGATCAATGTGAGGGAGACAACATGGCAGAGGAGTGTGGTGGAGGAAACTGGCTCAGGACAGTACCCCAGGCAGAGAGAGAGAGTTCTCCTCTAACCAAGAACATCCCAAAGTCATATGCACCCAGTGATCTACCTCCTCCAGCCACACCTTACCTATCTGCAGTTACCAGCCAGTTAATCTCTATCAGCAGATTAATGCACTAATTAGGTTAAGGCTCTAATAACCCAACTATTCTACCTCTAAACCTTTTTTGAATTGTCTCATACATGAGCTTTTTGGGACACCTAATCTCTAAAACACAATATTTTGTATGTGCCCAAACTGTTTTTAAAATCTAGCACTTTGCATATCATTGAAACTGTATTATTTATTTTATTTGGTATTGCTGAATTATTTTGATTGCTATAAAGATCAAATTCTCCTAGCTCATGATACAGAAATTTTCCAAGTGTTGGATAATATCCATGTGGCAAGTTTTAATTAACACTACTGAATATTCACACAAAATATTTTGTGTAATACACACACACACACACACACACACGAAAAAAATAGTTCCCAAATTGCCAAAAGTGGAGTAAGGTTGTACCCTCATAATAATTGCTACTTTTATTCACACTAAGTCTTATGCTTCATTTATATATTACATAATTATAGTGTCATGGAGGAGAAAAATTAGGAAAAATACTAATAAGGACAAACATAACTTGAATCTGGTGTTCTAATTTTATATACATTTTAAATGGTACCATATTTCAGGTGACATTCTTTGGAGAACTTAGTTCATTTATTTACTGAGAAAATATGGTTTGGCCTATTTATGAAGTTATTTTGCTTCATAACTTCAGAAAACTTCAGGGGGCAGCACAGCTGTTGCATGCTAGTCTGACCTCTATTTAAGAGGCAGCCTGGGGCAAGAAAAATGGTTAGCTGACATCCTCCAGATGCAGGTGCTTTCAGAATCTGCCCAGATTTCCTGCTAGGGGGCACAAGGGCTGCACCTGTCCAGTTACTGAGCATCGCAGTGACACAAGGGCTCAATATTACTACTGTGTGAACTCCTTGAAGAACATCTTAGGGTTTTAGTTTCCTATTGGACTAGTCAGGATTTTCTCAACACTCCACCTTGTCTGCCTTCTTATGTCACACTTTTACCTTTTTATCATTTGTATTCTCTCTTCACACATTCCAGATCTGAATGGCAGTTGGATGCCTTCTCTTGACTAAGACTTCACCCAGATTCTTTTATCTTTCACAAGTATTGTCCCCAATAAATCAGTTATACATCAAACTATATACTTGTACATGCTTCTTAGAAAACTCGTGTGACAAACATAAGATATACAATTAAATCTTAAATGAATTTTTATATACTTAGCTAAAACTTGCCATAATTTTCCAAATATTTTAATAAAATCTCAGCATTTTCAGGTATGATAGTCATATTCATCATAATAATGTTAGTAAATGTTTTTTTGAATCAATGCCTTACTGTCTTCAAAATGACATAGTTACAGAACTTATTTAGTAATGACTATTCTTTATCACTAATCATATGATTGGATAACAATGAAGTGATTACCTTTTAATCCAATTTATCATCAATTTTTCACTTATCAAAGTCTCCATTTAATCTCCTTGCTAACTTTTGCCTACATTTTTGTGCCCCTTCCTTTCCTTCACCCTGGATCCTACTGGAAGCATAAAGAGATTTTTCTCTGATCTCCCCAGGAAGACTCTGGCAGATCTCTGGAAAGTAAAATTCAAGAATGTATAAGGACTTCCTTAAGACTGGGGCCCTTTGGAGTTCTTAAGCACTCACTAAATCAGAGTGAGCCTTCAGCAATTCATCAATTATGGTTTAAACTGCTCCTACCACTACAGACTCCAGCTGCAAGCCTCTGCCCTTGGATTGCTGCTCCCAACAGTTACAATTTGCTGTATCTGCCTGTTTTCTCTCCATTTTTCAGAGCAGTTTGCTCTGATTCTCAATTTTTTGATGGGTCTATTAAAGTTGTTGATTTATGGTTTGTTCAACTTTTTACTTTTTGAAGGAACAGAAGTAACAACTTACAAGCTACTTATGTGTTAGAATGGAAACGAGAATTTTACATATTTTACAAAATATTCCATTCTGTAATAGCAGATTAAATAATCTCACACTTACATAGCAGTTAGATGGCATTTTTAGGCAAAACATACATCTTAACAAATTCAAAATGATAAAAATAAATGCAAAGTTAATTCTCAGATCACAATGGAAATTAACTCAAAATTAACATCATAAAAATATTCCCCAGATATTCAGTTCACTCTGACCTCTGCAGAAATATTACCTTCTTCCTGCTGTACATCAAATAGCATGATATTCCTTCCACTTCTCTATCCCTTTGCTCATTTCAATGCATTTACCATGTATTTATAGCTTTATTTATATATTTATTTTCTTACTAATCAACAAGTCATCCAACATTATTATATTCACATATTTTCTACAGGTACATTCTTAGGAAAATAAAATATTTATAGATATCAAGATATCCATTAATCTTTCATTTTCAGGATAGTTATCACAATGCTCGAGTCTTTCTACTCTGCTATTAACTCTCTCACCCTCTCTCATATTTTATAAAATTTACTTTCTATGAATATAAAATGTAGTGTATTTTTCAAAAACTTCAGAAAATTATCTATTCTGTAATCCAAAACTAATTTGTTCATTTAGCTGCTATATAATTTTCTATTTTATGAGAAATTAAACTTTTTCTGTACCTATTTCTTTACTAGGAACAATTAGTTTTGGGGAGTTGGGGTTGTAGCTGAGTGGCAGAGTTCGATTCTCAGCACCACATAAAAATAAAATAAAGGTCCATCAATAATTAAAAAAAAATTAAAAAAAGAAAAATTAGTTTTGTCCTATGTTTTTAATATTTGAAGCAAAGCCATTATTGACATCTTTCCTGTGTACTTAGATTAGAGCTCATTTGGAAATAAAATTAATTGTATATTTGTGCATAGTGTCAAAAGACATTAATTTTAACTAACCATATGACTAATTTAACTTGAAATTTTCTGAGTAATAATAAGAGAATATGTCTATCTCTCCATCTATTTATTTTCTACTCATATTTCTTCTTCCTTGAATCAGTAATATTATTTATTCAATTGCTTTTGCCTTTTTAGTCTTGATGTTTAAGTGTTCTTTAAATGTTTGCAATATTTAACCTATGTTAATTATTTCACAGCAAGTATCTTCTATCTTTCTGTGAATGTTCCTTTTTAGTATCGTTTTAAAGCATATTCTTTTCTTTGAGAAAGTCTCTGCTACTGAGTGAATAATAATAACTGAGAGAAAAAGAGGACTCATTCAGCTGAGTCTGTCCTAGTGATGTGTCCTGTAAGTTCATATCTTTGATAGTACATTGACATGTAACAGTTTGGTAGACAGAACTTTTAAGTTAGCAACTTCTCAACTGGAACTCAAATGCAATCACCATTTCCAATTTTACAGTTTCCAGATTCCCTACAATGTTATCATCGATCATACTTCATTATTCTTAGTAAACCAAGACCTTGCTATTCCCTTTTCTCTTTCAGGGAGATAGAATGATTATCTTACATTTGCTCAAATAAATGCCTTATGTCTCATTTAATCTAAGTTTCTGGCAGTCCTTATGAAAGGTTCAGTTTTTTCTGATGTCTGCTACTGTGGGTTGTGTCACAGTGCCTTCTGTGGCAGGCTTCTGAAAGACCCAGGCATTCAGAGTGGGAGAAAATCTTTGCCACACACACTTCGGACAGAGCACTAATCTCCAGAATCTACCAAGTACTCAAAAATCTTTACACCACGATCACCAATAACCCAATCAATAAATGGGCCAAGGAAATGAACAGACACTTTACAGAGGAAGATCTACAAGCAATCAACAGATTTATGAAAAAATGTTCAACATCACTCGTTATAAGAGAAATGCAAATCAAAACCACCTTAAGATTTCATCTTACCCCAATTAGAATGTCTTTTATCAAGAACACAGGCAACAACAGGTGTTGGCGAGGATGTGGGGAAAAGGGTACACTCATACATTGCTGGTGGGAGTGCAAGTTGGTGCAGCCACTCTGGAAAGCAGTGTGGAGATTCCTTAGAAAACTTGGAATGGATCCACCATTTGACCCTGCTATCCCACTCCTTGGCTTATACCCAAAGGACTTAAAATCAGATTGCCTCAGTGATGCAGCCACATCAATGTTCATAGCTGCTCAATTCACAATAGCTAGATTATGGAATCAACCTAGATGCCCTTCAGTAGATGAATGGATAAAGAAACTGTGGTATATATACACAATGGAATATTACTCAGCCATAAAGAAGAATAAAATTATGGTATTTGTAGGTAAATGGATGATGTTGGAGACTGTTATGCTAAGTGAGATCAGCCAATCCCAAAAATCCAAAAGCCGAATGGTCTCTCTGATATATGAATGATGATGCATAATGTGGGGGGGGAAAGATGGCAAGAATGGAGGAAAGATAGCTAGCATAGAGGGAAGGGAGGGGTGGGGGTGGGTGGGGGATAAAATTAATAACAGAATGTGTGACAGATACCATTGCCCTGTGTACATGCATGAATGCACAGATGGTGTGACTCTACTTTGTGTACAACCAGTGAAACAATAGCTGTACTCCATTTGTGTTCAATGAATCAATAAGTAAATAAAAGAATAAAAAAAAATTTATCTAAAAAAAACTCAACAAGAATAATATAAGCCCCAAAACACCTAATGCCATGCCTTATGCAATAAATGAAGCAAAATAATATGAAAATATTGAAACTAAGATGGGTAATGCAAAAAATATACATGGCAATAGAAAATAAAATAAGAATATCCTTATTAAATTGGACAAAAACATTAAGCATATGTATTTTTAGATTTTATATTGCACAAAGATAAAATCCACAAGAAAGTGTAAAACTCAAGAGTGATCCTGAATGTGATAAAGATACCATGTAGTTAAATTAAGTAATGTTTCTAATGATGTTATTGGCAGTCATTGAGATCATTTATTGTGATTGTATGATACAGGAATGACTGAACTTAATGTAAGAGTTTACAACTACTCTGATTTAATCTATGCAACAAAAATTAATGTAGGTTTTATTGTTCTCTTTTGCAAATAAAAATAAGGAAACTCAAAGAAGTTTTATGATTTGAACAAGTTCAAACACCTAAGAAAATGACAGAGCAGGAAATCAAAGCTAGTCTTGTAATACTTCAAGCCCTAAATGTAGCTAATATCCTATAATTTAACCTGACACACAGAAATGGAGATAAATGCAATTTAAATGACAAATGATCTCATAGCAATTATACTCATTGGTAGATTACATCAGAGAAAACAGCAAAGCTGGGCACAGTGGCACATGCCTCTAAACCCAGTTACACAGGAGGGAGTGACGTAATGAGATCCTGTCTCAAAATGAAAAGTAAAAATGGCTGGGGATGTAGTTCAGTGCATCTGCATCCCTGGGTTCAATCCCCAGTACCAGGGGGGAAAAAAGTAAAAATCAATCAACCAACAAAACAAACAACAAACATAAAAAGATCTTAGAGAATCCAAACAATATAACTGATAAATACCTATTGGTTGTCCCATTCTTCTTTTACTAGTAGCATGACTCTGGTTAATCCTACCACAGATTCCTTATTTAGGAAGCAATTCAAGATTCATGATCTCACATATCTCTTTGAAGGATAGTTGACCACTAGTTTCTCACAGGTTGACTTAAGATGTTTGTTTTATATTTTTCATTTGCCTAAATCTTAAATTGTTTTAAACACCACTGCCTTATAAATGACTGATTCTCAATTATGTATTATCTGGGACTTGTTAAGTAAAGTAATATAAATTGCCAATTCAATAAACAGATTATAATTATTGAAAAAAAAAAAAGATCTACTGCCTCCATAATAGGTGGGTTATCATTCACCTGTTCTGTGAAGACACTTGGCAAGTATAATTTTTTTTTTCCAGGTAGTCTTTCTTTTATGTTAATCTACAATTAATCACATTACCAATAATGTAAGTTTTGCCAATTTTGTTGCCTTCCATATTTCTTGTGTCACTTAATTTAGACATGTTACTTAATGTCTCTAAATCCTTTTGTTTCATCTCAAGAAACCTTTGAAATATTTCTTCTAAAACAATGTCTTTTAATGCCTGGAACTTCAAATTTGTACCTCAAAGAAGTCATTTCAAGGAGCAGCAACTTTGAAAAATTACTTCAGCTTTATAAACTAAAGAAAATCTTTAAAAGAAATAGAGCAGTTATGATCCAAGCAATTGTGTTTAGCTTCCAAGACACAAGAACACTATTTGATGATGTGCTATCTTACAAGGAAATAGAACACCTTATTCATCTGGAAAAAATAATTTAATGAGTTATTTGAAGTAGTGGAAGAAATCTGAATGAGTGCTTAACTTTGAAAAAAAATGTTAAATTGCTCAGCATAATAAGAGGAGAAAAATTTGGAATGCAATGGAAAATAGGTATTTACAGGCTAGTTACTGCTAGAATGAGTGGTAACAGGGAGAATTGCCAATATCAGCATCAAGAAAGGGGCAAAATGGAAGAGAAAGATGACATTTTCATTTCAAACATGGTTCTCCATGCAATATGAATTCTCCCTATAATAAGCAAATAAAATACGAGGTATAATCATACAGATTGTGGGAGGTGGGTGACAGGTACAGGTTGAAGGCATATCCTAACTACAAGAGTTGGGAGTTAAAAAGTTCCTCAGAGGCCCATGTATCAAAGTCTTAGTTTCCAGCCTGTGGCCCACCTGGGAGCTCAAATACAATCAAAACTAAGTCATTTCAAGGAGCAGAAGCTTTGAAAATTTATTTAACTCTCATAAATTAAAAAAAAAAAAAATCTTTGAAATCTTTAAAAGAAATAGGTGAGACTTATTGCCAACTATATCATGTCATTAGGGGATGTCTATATAGGGGTTATTAATGGCCAGGTCTGCTCCTGCCTCTTTTTCTCCACCTGCCACAGGTGAACACACCTCTGGCACACACTCTCACAATAATGTACGGTCCCTCACCACAGGCTGGAACCCAGTGTAGCCATCTAATCTAGGACCACAACCTCTGAAATTGTCAGTCAACAAACTCTTTCTTCTTTATGCATTGTTTATTTCAGGTATTTGGTTACAGCAACCAAAAACTAACGCAATGGCTTTCCCCAACTTAGAATGAACCCTATGAATACTTTGTGAATAATCTTCCCCAAGTCATCTGAAAGCCTAACAGTTATATCTGTCTTTCCACCTACCAATCTATTTACCTATAATTCTGATAAAGTATTTATATGCATGTGTATATAAAAGTATACACACATACATATATATTTCTCAGATTATGATTTGGTGAACAAAAACATAAGCATTTTTATATGTTTGTATAAATATATCAGAGTAGATTCTATTGTCATGTATAACTAAAAATAACAAATTAAAAAAATATAAGCAATTTCTTCAGTTGGAAATCAGACTACCGTTCAAGCCCTAACAAGTAGACAGAGGTGCTTGGATATTTGTTGATAAAATGCTGGGGGGATAACAAAAATGAAGGCTGTTAGAAATATCTATTTTTTACAAGTGTCTCTTTCTAAAAAATATTTCTGCTGGAGTTAATATTCGTGGTCTGGCCGAGCAGTAGGATTCTCAAGCACAGGCAGTCAACTGAACAGACGGGACGCAACTTTAATCAGGTTATGCAGAAGAAATGTTTTAAAGATGCATTGAAGCACAAATTCAAATGACACAGCACAACTGTGTGCTAGAGGAGAGCAACGGCTGCAGTCAGGCCTCCTGGCAGTTACTTATGGCAGCTGTCAAGCAGTGCTATCAGACAAATTTGATTGGAGGCAGTTAAATGATGGTGTCAAAAAAAAAAAAAAAAAAAAAAAGCAGAGGCGTCTAGGTGGCTTTCAAGCTAACAAGGCTAAAGGACAAGTTCATTCAGAGGCATAGCTGACTTTTTCCCTCTCTGCATATCCACTCTTTCTGTATAACCTTCTTTAAGTTTTTGCCCTTGTCTTATCTTTTCCCTCTCTGTTCCTCTTTGGCAGGTGAAAAGTAAAGTGAAACAGGAATAGACCAGGGTCTCAATATTTCCTTCACAGGCATCCCCCAAGGACAAAATATGCTTCCACCAGGCCCCACCTTCCTCCATAAATGCATATTAATAATTTCCTTAGCACACCATAAACATTGCTGAATCACTTTTTCAATTGGTCTATTTGAAGTTTTGCAATGGCCCATCACTGTTTGAATACTTTTGCAGTCTGATTAGTTCAAAGGACACTTCGTAAGGCATTTTTACAAGACTGTGAATTGGAGTATACTCTCTTGTGAAATCAAACACTCCAGGTCTTCTCTTTTACATGGTCTGCAATAACCGTTGATGCTTTTCTAAGTAACTATTAGGAGCACAGCACTCTAGGGATTCTACAAGTGACATTTTATTGTTGTGCATGAATTACACAGAATAGTGGGTTTCACTGTGGCATATTTAAACATGCCTATGAAATAATTTGATCAATTTCATTCCCCAGTACCTCCTTCGCCCTCCCATTCTTCTGTCCACTGATCCACTCGTCTACCCTAGAGGTTTACTTTCTGTTTTCATGAGATACCTCACACACACACCTTTTTTTCTCTCTAGCTTCCGTATATGAGTCTGGCTCACTTTGCTTAACAACAGTGTTCTCCAGTTCCATTCATTTTCCTGCAAAGGACATAATTTCATATTTCTGGGTTCTCAATAAAACACCAGGAGTGATATAACTGGATCATATGGTAATTTCATTTTTAGTTTCAGTTTTTTGAGGCAACTCCTTACTGATTTTCACAGTGGCAGTACTGTACATAACCTCTGCAAAGGTGGGTAAGGATTTCCTTTTCCTCAACATACTCTTCAGTATTTATTGTTATTTTTATTTTTGATGATAGGCATTCTGATTGGAGTGAGTTGAAACCACTGTATAGCTTTGATTTACATTTTTCTTACAATTAAGGATGTTATACATGTTTTTTTCATATAATTGTTGGCCATTTTCACTTCTTTGTTTGAGAAGCATCTGTTCATTGCCCATTTACTGGATGGATTTTTAAAGTTTTTTATATATATTCTGGATATTAATCCTGCTTTGAAAACATAACTGGCAAAGATTTCCTCCCATTTTATAGGCGTCACTTCACACTGTTGGTGGTTTCTTTTGCTGTCTAGGAATTTTCCTCTTTCTTGATAGTGATACCAAAAAACTTACACTGAAAAACTGAACATTCATATGTGAAAGATGGAAACTAGACCCTTAGCGCTCACCCTGCACATGGGTCAACTCAAATTGGATCAAAGACTTAGGAATAAGACCAAAACTACACTGTGCAAAGAGAACAGGGGAAACACGCCAGCATATAGGCATAGACAACAACTTCTTCAATAGGACTCCCACAGCTCACCAAGAAATACAAGAATAAATAAAAGGAATGACATCAAATTACAAACAGCATTCCAAAATATAAACTGACAATATTTTCATATTTATGTTACATACTCTCCACAAATCATATCTATTGCAATGTAGCAGGTGTGTTATTAAGCAATATCCCACCAGGTCATATTCCTCCTATAGTAATCTAGGATTTATATCTAATAATTTGGGTCAGTACTTTGAGAGACTTTAAAGATAGACCTATGTTTGCTTTCTAGCACCTTCATCTTCAAAAGGATCTTCATCATTTTTCAACAAAGCATCTGGAATGATGTTGTCCAAACTTTAGAAGAATCGGGCACAGTGGCTCCAGCATAAAATCCCACCTGCTTGAGAGGCTGAGACAGGAGGATCACAAGTTCAAAGTCAGCCTCAGCAACAGCAAGGCACCCCTGAGTTCTATCCCCGATATTCCCCAAAACAACAACAAAAAATATAAGATTTTATTCCTTTGTCCTGAATTCCTCTTCTTCTAACTGATTTATTTTTCATACAGACATTTTCCATGACTTGCTTCCACATGCCTTCAAATTTATTCTCCAAACATTACCTTTCAGTTTGGCATTCCTGATCATAATTTCAAGAATTTTAACTGCCATCTCTATCCCCCTCATCTTTATTCCTTTTTTTCTTATTTTCCTTCATTAACTTTAACAATTTTTATAATAATATTAACAAATTTATTTGCAATTTTTAATTTTGTCTTCTCAGGAGGATAGAATACCATGAATTTTCACTATGGCTGCATGAATGTCCAGGACAGGTAGTGACTTCATTTGCATACATAGCCATACCCATAGATTATCACCTGATTATCACTTACATGATTTTGAGCTCTAAAATACTGGAAGAAAAAGAAAACTGGTAAAGATTCTCATTGCAAATTTTTATTTGATGTCTTATGAAACCCAGGATTTATATGATTTGTCCTAAGTAACTACAGATTGATTTAGTGAAGGCAGTACCAAAGGCTGGGCCTCCTGATTTCAGGATTGTGATAGAGTAGGTAAGAACCTGACTGTGGGAAAGAATGCCAAGTTTCAGTGTACTGAAACCTGCTCCCACTGTCTTTTAAGGTACTCACCCTTCCTGGGTCTTAATCATCCGCTCTACAAACCCAGGCAACACTAATATTCACTTCATAAATTTAGAGTGAAGATTAAGTGAATTTATATTAATGATTTAAACCTGCCACAGTATAAAAATTCCAATAATGCTAGATTCTTTTATTCTCTTTCTCTCCCTATCCAAGACGGAGGATTGAATTCAGGAGTGGTCTACTGCTGATCTGCATCCCCAACAATATATATATATATATTTTTTTTTGGTACCAGGGATTGAACCCAGGGATACTTAACCACAGAGTCACATCCTCAGTCCTTTTTATTTTTTATTTAGATACATACAGGGACTCGCTAAGTTGCTTAGGGCCTTGCTAAATTGCTGAGGCTGGCTTGAACTCCTAATCCTCCTGCTTCAGCCTACTGAATTGCTGGGATTACAGACATGGGCCACCATATCCAGCTGTATCCAACATTTTAAAATTAATTAACTTTTTTTAAAATTTTGAGACAAGCTCTTACTAAGATTCCCAGACTGGCCTTGAACTTGTAATATTCCAGCCTCAGCCTTTGGAATCACTGGGACGACAGGAACATGCCACTGTACCCAGCCTTCATGATTGTTTATATAATCACTTAATTCATCATATTAATTGATTCTTGTGTTTCACGATGAAATATAGGTATAGTATACATTGTTATGATAAAATGTCTATAAGTCAGTAATGCTCATATTACATCAATGCACTAATATTCTTACAGTGGTCAGTCCAAACTGACTATATAAGAATGTGTAAAATTTGCTTCCAAAGAAACATAATTGATTTAATTTGCTCATAGTGGTTTCTCCTCTTAGGAAATATCACGAAAATCAAACTCAGAATTAAAACAAGAATAATATTTATGTATATAATGTTCAAAAAGTTAATAATAGCATAGACATGACTTTTTATCTTCTGTCTAAATAAGAAAAGCTTTGAAAAGCCCATATTTGATCTCAACACAATGATACATGTAATACTTTCTAAGGTCACATGGCTAAACATGACATATTAAATAAAAATGTAATTCCTCCAATCAGAAATTGTTCAAAAGTGAGTAGGTTTTTGGTGAGTTGTTATTTGCTCTTTCTTTCTAAGATAATGAACTCGTCAAAGTATTAAATGATTGAAAATAAAATTTAAACAATTAAATGATTCTGGGGGGAAGTTCACAAGTACTTTAGAAGCCATGGTTCACTCTATCACTTGACTAATGAAGGTGATCCTCCACAGCTGGACTTGGAACTGAACAATCAGCTGTTTTATGACATTACACACACTTCTTCACAGACTTATAGCACTTTGTCACCACACCTTTGATGAAGGGGCAAAGAATTACTGCAATTCCGTTTCTATTTAAGTGGGTCTTAAAAGGAAACTTTCATCAGCATTAGCTTTTAATTATCTTTGACCTATGCAAGTACTGCACAAAGCCGCAATTGTATGAACATAGACTCCCATCATGATTGCCTGTGAATACCACTTTGATCCTAACACGTGGTTTAATATATCAATGCCCTCAAGCCAGAATCCATGCTGTCAGCAAGAAACGTGTTATACGGAATTTCAATTGCTCAAACTATTACTTTATCAAGCCTTACTTCTTGTTGTTGAATATAGCAAGGAAATGTCTTGCATCAAGTGCAATTCTTAAAAAAAAACATACTTCATTTAAAAGCTTAGAAATATTCTAAAGAGTTTCTATTATAAACAGTTGAAGCGCAACTGATATATTTTCAGTTATATGCTGTATTTCAAATAATAGACATTCCACTTCTTTCACCAACCATAAAAGATCCAATGACACATAAAAACCTATATTGCAGTGCCACTGATTCCTGCTATTTACAAAGCACAGCTTAGATGTCCAGCAATAATTCGTGTCCTATGACATTCTGTTTTACAATATTTTATTTACAATACTAGAAGACACACTTAAGTTAAAATATATAATTTTATGTACATTTATTTAGTATACAATACAGAATATCATTTATAATCTCATGTTCAAAGACAAATACCTTGATCCTTTTGTATTGTTTGCCTTTTATATTTGGGATTTCTGTTAAAGATTGATGCAAATTTCTTTCTGGGATACTAAAATGACAGGGGTCTGAAGATTGCATGGAAGGGGCATATATGCATTTGTCATGCCCTGTAAAATAACTAATTTGATCTATATAGCTAGATATAGGAGGGAAATTTAGTCAAAGGAAAATGTCTTGAACTTTGAATCCACCAAATATAGCAGCAAATTCTTCCATGCAGAGTCTCTGTGACATCGGGTAAGTTTCTTGAGTGTATCCTCTTCAATCAGTCATTATCTGTGCACTGTGACATGGAAAGGAATTGTGACTTGGAGCAAGGCAGCTCTCTTCACATTCGGGCAGTTTTTTGTGGGAGGTTGTAGCAGGAATTGAACCCAGGGTCACTTAACCACTGAGCCACATCCTCAGCCACATTTTTCAATTTATTTAGAGACAGGGTCTCACTGAGTTGCTTAGTGCCTTGCTTTTGCTGAGGCAGACTTTGAATTTGCGATCCTCCTGTCTCATCCTCCTGAACTGCTGGGATTACAGGCGTGTGTCACTGCCCAGCTACATTTGGGCATTTTCCAAGACACTAATTACCTCCAACCTTCAGCAGGCAGCCTTCTTGACAGAGGAAAGCTGGAAGAATACCTCAGTTGTGAAGGGGATCGAGGCAGAGCATCACAGCAACCAACCTTGTCAAATATTTTGCTGACTCTTCTCTAATTTCAGCATCAATTTTTCAATCTCAGATAAATCCCTTTTCTCTAAATCTTATGGGTTAAGTCTGTATAATAATGCTTCCCTTTCTGTAATTAAAATTTTATGATTGTTTTATACTGTTTTCTAATCTTTGACTTCTCATATAAATAAAGTAGTGAAAGAAAAGCAGTAGTTCTGCAGTTCACAGCTTGAGATGTGATGCTAAATCTGTCTTCATGTCTTAGCTCCACCCATTACTATCCTTGACAAATAAGGTTTACCCCCATCCACTTTGGTTTCCTAATCCATAAAATGTTGAAAATAAAAGTGCTTACTTCGTGGGTGTTGAGGATTAGATGAGTTTAACAGTATGTGGGAAGCCCCCTGATCACTGTCTGGCATAAAATAATCCCCATGCAAGCATGAGATTTTATTTTGATGTCTGACACTTTAGAATCCACTAATCAACAGGATTCAGTATTTATTGTTATACTTGGTATGATTTCATTGTTACAGGAGAAAATGAATTCAAAACTCATGGATATCATTGAAGAGTCATATAACGTTCAAATTCCTTTTATAATTATTATTTCATTGAGAGAGAAATGGGTTAAAATAGCACACCTGTCTGATTTGAGCAGTTATTTTGAAAAACCACATGTTAATATATGTAAAAATCCTCTAACCTCCTGTCAATTGAACTCATTTTGAATCATCCTAATATACCATATTTTCTTGGGTTCCAGATATTTGCATGTATGTTGTTAAGCATACAGTTCTCTTTCCCATCTTTTGATTTTTATTTGTTAAGTGTCAGGCCCTTGTTAATTTCTGCTTTCTACAAAACTTCAGTTCTTGACACACGCCCATGTCAACACTCACATAACACCTTGTAGCTAATAAGAGCATCACACTCGACATACCTTTAAATTTTTTTCTATCCAATAAGTTCTTTTATTCTGTAGCAATGAGGTGCAATTCAGGTATGTGATAGAACAGTCATCTAATAAAATTTCCTCTTAAAAATTCTTCATTAATGCATTTGACCCAGCTGTTCCACTCCTTGATGTTTATATAAAAAAATTAAAGTCAGCATGCCAGAGTGATACAGGCATACCGTGTTTATAGCAGCATAATTCACAATAGCCAAGTTATAGGACCAAACCAGTGTCTATCAATAGACAAATGGATAAAGAAAATTGGGTATATGTACAAAAAGGGAGTCATTAAGAAGTATGAAATTATGTCTGCTACATGAAAGTGAATAGAACTGAAGAAAAATGGGTCAAGTGAGATGAGCTAGGCTTGGAAAGTCAAGGGTCATGTTTTCTCTCATATGCAGAAACCACAGAGAAAAAAGGCAAGGAAATGTGTACTATCCCATGATTTTGTCATTATCCGGGATTTGTGTTTACATATTCATTTTGCTTTCAGATGACTCTATAAGAATGATCTGTTTTTAAAAGTTCTTTTTCATTGCTTTAGTACTCCCAAACCTAGTATGTGTTTAGATTATGTGGTAAGGAGTGGGGGGGAATGGGCTTTAGGAACTGGACCAAATCTTTCCAAAAAAAGTTGGACTCCAGGAAATATATTAAGATAACTAGCAAATAATCATTTTCACTTTACAAGTAGAAATTTATCTCACTTTCAGCCAAAAGTATCAAAACTAATAAGATAACAATTAAGATAACTAGCAAACAATCATTTTCACTTTACAAGTAAAAATTTATCTCACTTTCAGCCAAAAGTATCAAAACTAAAGTTTCCAAAACGATGTCTCAATACTGCTTCAGAACTACATCTATTGTTTTCCTTGCAAGCTGAGCATAGACCTCGGCAAACTACTCTGTAACCCTAATCACCCTTTCTCAAAGTATGTTCACAACTCAGGTAATTTTTTAATATTTATTATTAAATATGACATAAAATACTTAAAAGTAGAAAGAATTGCCTTCAAGTTTAGCATAGATTGTGTCAGTATCTGAAGGTACATATACATATACATATACACATTTAAAATAACTGTAGGTGATAATATCATTGGTTATTAGAGTTCAAATATTTATGAGTATCTGTAAGGGCTGCTGAAAGTTTCAAGCAGTTAAGATATTTGTTTTTATTGTTGTAATTGTAGAATTTGTTGAACCTCAATTTTCTGAGGATTGCATCACATTGAAAATAGGAGAGAAGGATGTGGAACATCATAGGTGTTACAACACTTAAGGAATCATAATCATACTGAGAAACGAATGTATTATTGGATTATTATTTTAATGAAAAATCATTTTTAAATAGGCAGTTGTTTTATCAGAGTAGAAATGTTTCATTTTATCATGGCTTTTTTCACCCCTCCCTTTATGGTGGACTTCAGGGGGATTTGGCAACCACTATATCTAGCAATAATTTTGACCTTCTAGTCACTGTGAAAAGATGGTTGAAATGGGAGAACAAGAGTTGCCAAAAATAGCAGGCCAAATTATGTTTAGCAGTGTATTCCTTCCCACTCTTCATGTTTTACTTTGTGCAAAATTAAGAATGGTGAAGTGAAGTTTCACTTGCAAAATTCAGTAAATTTCAATCCCATTTAAACCTTCATAAAATACTCCAACTTTAGCTATTGTCTTCTAGAAACTAGAGGTCCACACTTTAGTGAGAGTAGTGATGCTTTTAAGTGACACATATATTTTTGCAGGAATACAGGGATAATGATATGGCCCATTGCTTTAATAGAGATAACAGAGTCCACTCTCAATTATCTAGGAGTGATTTCCCATTTTCCTCATTATTTCTAACCTAAACTTTTTTCCTTTTCCCTTGGCCTAAATTTTTTGTATTCTTAATTGTACTAGGAGAAAATGGAGGGAAAAATGATGAAACATGAACTACAAATGAATATCATGTTGTCATCATTAGCTTTTTAAAAATGAAAGTATATTTAAATAATTGCACCAAATTTTCATCATTTGACTTGTCTTTGTAGATTTTTCCTCACATTACCACTGGAAAGAAATGGCTAGGTTATTTAACAGTCTAACAATTCCCTAGGAGGCAATTAAAAATAACTAGTAGGAGAAACTTAAAATAATTGTAGCACAGTATATATAGGAAACAGGATTTCTGGTGATACAGATCATAATAGTGATATATCATACACAAAATATCATAGTGATATAAAAGTAAGCTCTCTAAAAACTCATCTTTCAGAAATCATACCCTTCCAACTGACAAATCAGAATAATATGATCACTACCCTACAGAAAAGACAGTCTTCCCATTCTTCTTCAATTCATTTTTTTTTCCAGTTCTGGGAATTAAATCTCGGGATATTTTTTATCATTGAGCTACATCCCCAGTCTTTTGCATTTTTATATTTTGAGACGGGGTTAAGACCCACTAAGTTAAGCTAGCTGGCCTTCAATTTGCAATCCTTCTGCCTCAGCCTCCCAAGTCCCAGGGATTAGAGTTGTGTGCCACCATACCTGGCTAAAACTCCAAACAGTTAATTTGGTTTCTTTGCTGTCATAAACACATTATGAGATTTTTAAAATGATTTGCTAATCATCATTAGTAATGTTTCCTTCTATTCCCTGTCTTTAAAAAAGTGCATATACTGCAGAGTCAGGTAAATATGGTTTTATATAACAAAAATAGTCAATGTAATAAACATTTGTAATGATATGAATAAAAAAGTCGATACATAAGAAATGGTTACAGTATTCAGTGCTTTTCCTACTTCACATATTATCTCATTTAATTCTTCACAACCACATTACTAATGAAATAGACATTATTTTTGTCATATAGATTTACTGCCAATGAAATTGAGGGCTCATGGTGGAGAGAATGCCTTAAGATATTAAAACTGGTTAAGTGAAGGGTGTGAGAATCTCAACACAGACATTCTGCTCCACTGTCTATGCTTTAAGGAGAAATCTATGCTCTTTTTGATACTTATTTGCAAATGACTTTGTGTGGCATACCTTGTTGAACTTTTATTTGTTCCTTTGAACATTGGATTGGTATTTGTGTACATATTTCTTGACAGTTATTTTTTCAATGAACCCTGGAGATTGGTATGTAGTAATCAAGATCTTTGGGCTGGGTGCTTTCATTTTATTGGAGTTCCTTAGCTTCCATATGTTGTTAACAGTCTTAGACAACATCACATAAACACACATACATCTATATCTGCTTCTGTATCTGTCAATTTTATTAAACTCTAAACATTTTTACTGATCCCTTCAATGCAAATCACTCATGAGATTTATTCTTTTGCCATATTTATAACACCTTTACCCAATGTTTGTGAGCTCCAGTCTAAATGTCAGTCTATTAAAAGCTCGTGAAGACTGATCTAAAATTAAATTTTATTCAAATTAGCAATGATATTACTATACATTTTATGTGGTCCAATTAACTTCACAATATGGGGAAAATAATCATTCAGAAATTCATTTGAGTATTTTCTGCTGAATCCTGCTAAGTTGCACTGACTTTTGGCTAACGTGATCCATGAAAATTTCACTAATACTGCATTTTAAACCAAATTCGAAAGTGGAAGAAAACTCATACAAAGTAAAAAGTTGACAACATATTAAATACTTGAGCTAAATTCTGGATTTTTTCTTTTTTTAATTTATTTATTTTGATTCATTGTACACAAATGGAAGAGTCACAGATGATTGTACACAAAGTAGAGTCACACCATCTGTGCATTCATACATATACACAGGGCAATGATGTCTGTCTCATTCTGTTATTATTCTTACCTCCCCACCCTGACCCCACCCCTCTCTTCCCTCTGTGCAATAGATCCTTCTTCCATTCTTGCCTCCCTTCCATCCCTCATTATGTATGATCATTCACTTATCAGAGAGACCATTCGACCTTTGGATTTTTGGGATTGGCTGATCTCACTTAGTATGACAGTCTCCAACATCATCCATTTACCTGCAAATGCCATGATTTTATTATTCTTTATGGCTGAGTAATATTCCATTGTGTATATATACCACAGTTTCTTTATCCATTCATCTACTGAAGGGCATCTAGGTTGGTTCCACAATCTAGCTATTGTGAATTGAGCAGCTATGAACACTGATGTGGCTGCATCACTGTAGTATGCTGATTTTAAGTCCTTTGGGTATAGGCCAAGGAGTGGGATAGCTGGGTAAAATGGTGGATCCATTCCAAGTTTTCTAAGGAATCTTCATAATGCTTTCTAGAGTTGCTGCACCAACTTGCACTCCCACCAGCAATGTATGAGTGTACCCTTTTCCCCACATCCTCTCTAACACCTGTTGTTGCCTGTATTCTTAATAAAAGACATTCTAATTGGGGTAAGATGAAATCTTAAGGTGGTTTTGATTTCCATTTCCCTTATAACTCGAGATGTTGAACATTTTTTCATATATCTGTTGATTGCTTATAGATCTTCTTCTGTAAAGTGTCTCTTTATTTCCTTGGCCCATTTATTGATTGGGTTATTAGTGTTCTTGGTGTAAAGATTTTTGAGTAATTTGTAGATTCTGGAGATTAGTGCTCCATCTGAAGTGTGTGTGGCAAAGATTTTCTCCTGCTCTGAAGGCTCTCTCTTCACATTGCTGATTGTTTCCTTTGCTGAGAAAAAGCTTTTTAGTTTGACTCTATCCCAATCATTGATTCCTGCTTTTATTTCTTGCGCTTTGGGAGTCATGTTAAGGAAATCTGGTCCTAGGCCAACATGATGAAGATTTGGACCTATTTTCTCTTTTATTAGGTGCAGGGTCTCTGGTCTAATTCCTAGGTCCTTGATCCATTTTGAGTTGAGTTTTGTACAGAGTTAGAGATATGGGTTTAATTTCATTTTGCTGCTTATGGATTTCCAGTTTTCTCAGCACCATTTGTTGAAGAGGCTATCTTTTCTCCATTGTATGTTTTTGGTGCCTTTGTCAAATATGAGATACTTGTATTTATGTGGGTTTGTCTCTGTGTCCTCTATTCTGTACCATTGGTCTACCTGTCTATTTTGGTGCCAATACCATGCTGTTTTCACTACTATTGCTCTGTAGTATAGTTGAAGGTCTGGTATTGTGATACCCCCTGCTTTGCTCTTCTTGCTAAGGATTGGTTTAGCTATTCTGGGTCTCTTATTCCTCCAAATGAATTTCATGATTGCTTGCTCTATTTCTATGAGGTCCGTCATTGGGATTTTAATTGGAATTGCATTGAATTTGTATAGTGCTTTTGGTAGTAGGGCAATTTTGACAATATTAATTCTGCCTATCCAAGAACATGGGAGATCTTTCCATCTTCTCAGACTTTCTTTAAATTCTTTCTTTAGTGTTCTGTAATTCTCATTGTAGAGGTCTTTCACAGTGCACCATGATCAAGTGGGTTTCATCCCAGGGATGCAAGGTTGGCTCAACATCCAGAAGTCAAGAAATGTAATTCACAACATCAACAGATTTAAGTTAAGAACCACATGATTATTTCAAGATGCGGAAAAAGCATTTGATAAAGTACAGCACCCCTTCATGCTCAAAACACTAGAAAAAGTAGGGACAGTAGGAACATACCTCAACATTGTAAAGGCTATCTATGCTAAGCCCACAGTTAACCTCATTTTAAATGGATAAAAATTGAGAGCATTCCCCCTGAGAACTGGAACAAGGCAGGGATGCCTTCTTTCTCCACTTCTATTCAACATCATCCTTGAAACCCTAGCCAGAGCAATTAGACAGACCAAAGAATTTAGAGGGATACGAATAGGAAAAGAAGAGTTCAGACTATCCCTATTTGCTGATGACATGATTCTCTATTTAGAAGACTGTAAAAATTCCACTAGAAAACTTCTGGAACTCATAAATGAATTCAGTAAAGTAGCAGGATATAAAATTAATGCTCATTAATCGAATGTATTTTTATTTGTAAGTGATGCATCCTCTGAGAGAGAAATTGGGAAAACTATACCATTCACAATAGCCTCAAAAAAAAAAAAAAAAAAAAAAGAAACCTTGGGAATCAATCTAACAAAAGAGGTGGATTTTTTTCTTAGAAGGTGGAAAGGGATATTCAGCATTTTTAGCCAAAGGTATGTTGTTTTTTAAAATTCAAATGCGTATCTAATATTGGTGAAAGACAGTGTTTCTAGCTCATATATTTAATCTGACTATATAAACATTTAATTGGCTTATAAAACTCAGAGTTTACATATGAATGTTTGGAATCACAGCAAAGCATACATACTCAATCCATGTTTGAAATACAGTAAGCCAATGTAAATTTGACTCATCTGATTTAGAAGAACTACTCACATTTGTATCTCTGTATTAACTGGTTCAACCAATTTTTTGTTTTGTTTGTTTTGTTTTGCTTTTTACTTTCTTAGGCTCAGACATAGGACAGTCATAGGATTCTCAAGGCTCTTAAATGCAGACTTCTCTTGTCATTCTGTGCTTTTCCTTTATATAAAATCCTTACATGGATATCCTCTTTGGAGTCTGCTAAGTTTTTCAAGTATCCAAAAGGAAAAACAATTCAACACCACACTAACTACCCCACAATAAATTGGAATATTATTTCAGCCAAGGTCTGATGGAAGGTGTGAGAATGTTGGAAAGCAACTCCAATACGATAAAAAGAAGCGCCAAAACATAAGACCCAATGTTGAGTAAATAGTTCAGAATAGAGCAAACACAAGATTATAAAGTCTTTCCAAGTTTAGGGAATCTATTCTGATCCTGTTGAAATGAAATTTATTGTGATTCTCATTTTGTGTTCTCTTTATGTCAAGTGATAAAGCTCCGATGATTACTACTTCTTCCTCTGTGTCCTACAGAGGAAAACTAATCCTAGCTGGGAATTTTTTTTTATTGGATAACATATGCTCAGCTATCAGTCTTGTACAATGGAATCCCATGCTATACCTGGACTTTCTGGTCCAGTTATCTTTTGAGAAAGAAAGGTCAAATTCTAGCTGTAACAGTAGATTGATGATCTTCTGCTACATGACTACTTTTACTATGAAAATGAGGAAAAGAACACTAGTTCCTCATGGAATTGTGTAGATTAATGAAATAATGCATGAAAAGCATTTATGTAGTACAGGCTTATAAATTCACAATTAATGCTACTTATTTGATATTTCTAATCTCATGAATATAGTCAGTCTACATCCTCTCAACAAGGCTGGTTTGACAGAATTTCCTCAGCATTGGATAACATATGCTCAGAATATCTGGTTCATAATTCATATTTAACAACTTAAATTTAACTTATTAACACCATTATATTCCAATTAGACAAAAAAAAAATGTCTACTTACACTAAAAATCAATGTGACCAGGGCTACTTCTGTATGTAGTCACAGGAAGTATGCTCATGACCATCCAGCTTACTTTCTATAAAGGGCATTAATATACTTTCCCCTTGACATTATAGAGTATACTATAGTGACACAAACCCAAGGCAGATGCCATTGGACATTCTGTAAGCTGAAAAAAGTAATGTTTCCTTTGTGTTCGTATTTTTTTCTCTATTTGGGCTAAAAATATTATAATTAAAATTTTAGTGGAGATCTTTGCCTAGGAGAATGATTTAAATACTAACTTAATTATATCTTATCACTACTGCATCTCTTAGATTGCAAGTTTGAAGTCTTACAATGTTAACTGAGTTCCTTTTTGACATTTGAAATCAGGCCTTGATACTTTAAAGATATTCAGTTGATATAACAAAATTCATAAAACCATAAAAATGTTAGAAAACATACATGCACAGTGAAAAATTTCAGTGTTCCTGACCAGTGTTATTCCTTTTGAAATACTGGCTATTCTGCTAAGAGGAGGTCATTCTACATGATTATTAACTTCAGAACCATTTGAAGTGTTTCAAAGAAAGTACATTATTTGAGACTAGCACATAAAGGAGACTTGGTGAAATTTATTAATGTCTCAGGTGATTCAATAGAACACTATGCCTGCTAAAATCTCAAGTCTGTTTAGTAAGAATTATATTTTTAAATTTAAAATTAGGTATATCCAACATGACTCTATATTTTTAAGGAAACAATGTGTAGGAAGAATCCCTCTTATTTTCAATGTTAAATTAAATGCCATCAAATTTATTAGGGACCTTCTGTTCTTTTTAGAAAATTCAAATAATTTGAATTTTAAGATCTCTGTATACTTTCTAAATAAAGGCAATGATTGAATTTGTGCATAATTTAGGGAATTATAGTGTCATAGATATATATTTAAATAACTAAGAATTTTTCCTGGATTTAAAACAGATTTTACCTTCAATATTATATGTTCTATAGTTACGACTGAATTGTGAGACAGAGGAGGTACACAGGATTCTAGCATATCTTCCAAGACTCCCTCTCTGTGGTGTGGACCTTGTAAAATTCCCCAACTCTTGGGAGTGGGCTCACCTTTGATTAAGATGGAATATAAATCTTGCATCTGGCTACCTTACATGGTAAATGAATTCTGTGGGTATAATTAATTTATGTTCCTAATCAGGTGGTTCAAATTTAAAGAAAGGAAGATTTTCTGAGTGGTCTTAAAAGTACAAGAAGCAGCAGCAGGTTTCTCCTGCTGACTTTTAAGAAAAAGGCCACCATGTTTTGAAGTGTACCACTGGCAATGCTAAGGAAGTGAGAGCACTCCTGGGCCAACAGTTGACCATGCAAAAGAATCTCAGTCCTACAACAGTTCGGAAATGAATTCAGCTACCAACCTAGAAAATGTGTGACTGGATTCATCTATAGTTGAACCTCCTGGTAAGGATGCACACAGCTGACCAACACCTTGATTTTTTTCATTTGGAGATCCTGCAGAGAACCCAGATGATCCAACAGATTATTAACCTGTAGAAATCAAGAGACAATTAATTTTTGTTACTTTAAGCCCCAAGGATTATGGTATTTTTAATGAAGTAACACAAAATAAATACAATACATATTAATATACATGCATATTGATATACATTGATATCATGTTGATATATATGACATACATGGCTAGTCAGCATTTGCTATGTACTGTGACACAGTCCACTAATAAATCCTTAATGTCTTCTTCATTCATGACAAGAATTTATTCCTCATGTGAAGCAACATTTTCAAGCTTTCTTTTAAGGTTGCTTTTATCAAATCCTGGCAAATGAAACATGAATGGCAGTGAAATGTACAATGTTGTCATTGATTCATTAAAAAAAAAGGATTGTACTCTCCTCTCACTCTTATTCCTCTTCTAGAACATGAACATGATAGTGAACTCGTTCTTGACCAAGACTGCTAATAAATGAAGCATTGATAGAAAAGGAATTCATTTCCTTACTGTCTTACAGGCTGCCTGACAGAAAAGAACAAATCAAACAACTTAAGCCTACAGGTATCAAAATTCTACAGAATGTGCATGTACTGAGTGACAAAATATTGATAGTAAATCATCAGAAAGGTATTACTATGCCCATAATACATTTGTACTAAAAAATCCCAGAAACTGAAAGTATTTTAGAAATATTTTCATTAAAATGTTTCAAGCCAATTCTTCAATCAACTTTTACTGGTTTACCAGACATTGAATTTCTAGAACATTTTTTGGCTGATTATGATTGTGTGAGGGTCCACTTCTAGTCCATGAACTGAAAGTTTCTACAGGCTAATGCCTCACAACCAGTACACTCACTTCCATTCAGAACCACTGATCCGGTATAGAATGACACCAGCATGATTAAGGAATGTTCCCCATCAAAACAAAGTCTCTTTCTGTATTGGAGACACATGAAGAGATGAATTTAATACAATGTATAAAAGTTACTAAGAAGGATGAAAGAAAGGTATCTGCACCAGTCTGAGAGGTCAAGTTCACATCCTAGAAAAGATGATGTCTGTCAATTGAGGAGGTAGAAGAAGAGTGGGCAGGTAAAGACGTACCAGTGAGAAGAAATAAGGAACCTTATTGAATCTTTGGGTCAGGCGTATTAGGTTATCACATGAAGCAGAAGGGGGCAAAAAAAAAAAAAAAAAGGATGGAAAGGAAGACAGTCTGCAGGTAACATGAGGCCTTATATGTCATTTATATGTCATACTGAAGAAGTTGAAGATGTAGGATTTTATTCTATATTAAATGGGTATGATAGAAGCACACAAAATGGGATTAGAGGGAAAAGAAGTAATGATTCTTAATTATTGTGCTGTCTGTAATTTTGTTAGCAAGTCTAATAGAATTTATTGCTTCAGTTTTATACTAAAATCAGTATTGGCAACCCCTTTGGCAATCCTTAGGCACTGTGAGAAGAAAGGTATTCAACAGGTACACAGTATTGAAAAAAAAAGAAATCTGGTAATTTTAGCAGTGCTATTTAAATGTATATTTATGATCACAAAAAGTGAAGTTATTCAACAAGTATTAAAAATACATAGTATCACTAAATTATGTGTTAGTTAAACCTTGCAAATCTATGCTGTTATTTGTATTCTATACTTAAGAATAGTGTAAGAATGAGTAATATATTTAAGCAGGGAGGGAACAAAGCTGGTCCAAAACTAGCAGTTTGTTTGAGAAGTTTTCACATCACAGGTTCTTAATTCAAAGAGTGTTGGGTTTCATTTCTTTTCTTTATATTTTTTCACCTATGAGAAAATTATGTAAATGCTTCCAATTTGTCTCTTTCTTCATAAGAAAAAATAGGAAAATATAGTATGTTATATTTAAACTGCTAATATGGTATTTAGCAAAAACAAATTACAGTCAATACTAGTTTTCATATATCATTAAAATAATATCATTTACCTTATTTATATTTTAATAAGGTTAAACTCTTTCACAGGAAAGTACTTGGTGGAGTCTTATCCTGATATTTATTAAGTAAGCCATTAGTTCAGTTTATCCAAATACAGACTGCAAACAGCTCATACAAATAACCTTCTTTCCAAGTATTACTTTTAAGTTAAATATTATGCTGCAAATATGATGTGCCGACTTTCATTTATCTTCACTTTAAAATGTTCATGTACTGTATAAAGCATCCATAAGAACGGTTCATTTTACCACTGCTGCAAATGTGCAAGCAGGCATGCCTTGTGATTTGACCTGGATCACACAAAGAGCAAAATGACAAATCCCAGATGAAGGCCAGAGCAGCTTCACTCTTAATCCACTGCTCTGTATAGTGAAATGTGCGACTTTTGAAGACCTGGCTAATTCTGTGGGAACTTATGTTATGCTGGCTTATGTAATTGATCCTGCATAAAAGACAAAAATACTGATGGCTCAGCACTCTACAGATCTGTGGGCATTGTATCCTCCTCGATAATTGCATGAGCACAGGGAAAAAGAACTGATTTCCTCCTCACTGTTTCTATTCAACATCAAACATTTTTAAAAAAGAAAGAAAAAAGAAAGAATGAAAGAGTACCAGATTTTTGATAAATAAAACTGAAGATATCATTAAAGGGCAGACTTTTTAAACTTTGCTTTTAAAAGTAATTTTATAAATTTAGATAAATAGATCATTAGGTAATTTAGATAAATAGATAAATTTAGATAAATAGATCCTTAAGTAATTGTATTTTGAAAAATTTCAAATTAATTACATTAAAGAAATATTTGCCTACTAGAAAAAAATATACACAGTTATAGCTGGGAATTATTTTATGTCTTTGCTATCCTTTGTATTTAATTCCAGCTGATATCTAAATGAGACATATATTCTCCTGAATTATACTAAAGTTATAGTGTTTTGAAATAAAATCTTGGAATCTGCAATTATCTTTATGATTTTGCACATATAATACTAATACAATATAATCATTTAAGACATTAAGACATTTATAATGACAGATAAAATACTGAATTTTTGACATGGAACATATGATAGTGTTTTAGTCAGCTTTATCACGCTGTGACCAATGAATGTCACAAGGACAAGTTTAGAAGCAGAAAAGTTTATTTTGGGGCTCACAGTGTCAGAGGTCACAGTCCAGAGACAACCAGCACCATTGCTCTGGATTTAAGGTGAGGCAGAACATCATGGTAGAATAATGTGGCAGAGAATAGCAAATCAGGACATGACCACCAAGGCGGGGAGAGAGACAGAAAGAGAGACACTTCACTCTCCAGGGACAAAATATATAAACCTAAGCCGTGCCCTACCTGCCAGCAGTCACCACTCAGTTAATCCCTATTAAAGGATTAAAACACTAATCATGTTAAGGCTGTTATAACCCAATCATTTCACCTCTAAGCTTTCTTGCACTGACTCACACATGAGATTTTGGGGGACACCTCATATCAAACCACAACAGATAGATTAATTTAAAGCTACGAAAGTGTAGTTGAAATCCTTATGACTCAAAAAATAGTTTTCAGATTTTATAAAGTGAATTATAAGTGATATCAAGAGTCAATATTATTAAGATTGCCAAAGCAGTCGCTAATACACATAATTATACCATGTATGCTGGTGATTTTGAGAGGCACACAATGTGGAGAATGAAGCCAAAGATAAAGAGTGGGGATTTCATTAGTCTCGATCTAATTTTTACAATGCTGAGTGCCAAATTATCTCCTTGAACAATTTGGTTTCTAAAGTTATAATTCATCATAAGTTTTAATCATGACTGCAGTAATAAATATGATGCTTTCCAGTCTGAGCATGCAACACTTTGCAATGTTTTTCAGTATGGTAGTCCCCCACTACTCATGGCAGATATGTGTGCTTAAAATCACAAATAGTACTGAACCACATATGTATGTATATATGTACATATAATGTTTTTATACATGTGATCTACGCTAATATTTAATTTATAAGTTGAGATTAACAACAGCGAATAATAACATAGAACATTAAAATATATTTTGTTAAAATTATGTGAACATATGAATGTGATCTCTCGAAATATTGTACAGGAGCTGGGATTATGGCTAAGTAGTAGAGCGCCTGCCTCGCATGTATGAATCAGTGGGTTCAATTCTCAGCACCACTTAAATAAAATATAGGTATTGTGTCCATCTTCAACTAAAAAAAAAAATTGTACAAAATTAAAAACCTCAGAATGCCACTTTTTCTTTGTTATTAAGAATTTTTATATTTTCCAATAATGAATCAGATATTCATTTTCCATTAAATAAATCAGTGGTTTCTCTTTGGCACAGCTAAACTACCTGCATCACTACTCTTTTGCTTTGGGATCCTTATTAGGTAAAATAAGACTTCAATAAAAGCGTGGATACAGCACAAGGGGATTGTTTACATGCTGAGCAGGACAGAGTGGGGTGCTGAGACTTCATCATGCTACTCAACCACACAAAATTTAAAGCATGAGCTGTTTCTAGAGTTCTCCATGTAATAATTTCTACCTATTTTTGACTGAGGGTGACAGAAACCATGGAAAGGAAAACCACAGATATCTGTTCAATTTGGTTTTTAACTGCTGCCATCTAATCACCTTAATCAATATAGATACCTCTTCAAAAGTATAGACTCATCTATACTCATATTGAGGGTGTGTTATACCCTGTATTTTAATTTCATAGTAACCCTTTCCTTAGTAATTATGTAATTTGGTAGGATTAGTCAATATTTCTCTATTACTTAAAAATCCATGATGGCAATAATTTTGCCCATTTATTAATCCTAGGGTGCTTCAGAATAGATCAGAGTTCTGGTGCACAGTAAACTAGCAAATAAAATTTGCTATATGAAAAGTAAAAGGAATCTGGAAAGTTTTCCCTTGGAATCAAAGAAAATTTATTTTTATCACATTGGTAGCAAATGACAAGATTTCCATGTATACCTGGTGTCTTTTACCTCAAACCCACAATTTGTCCTTATAACCTTATAACTATATCATATGAAATAGATTTAATAGAACAAAACTGATACTGTAAAAAGGTGAAGATGGGAGGATGGTGGGAAATAAGAGCATGGGGATTTAAAATGGTTCTGTAATGAGGAAGTCTAAGTTAGCACTGAGTTTTACCTTGATACATGGTTTCCTTCAAAAGAAACAGAAAGACCAAGGATCAGAAACAGGCTCAAGACTGCTTAATAAAATCATTGCCCTATGTACATGTATGATTATATGAACAGGATAAATCTACATCATGCACAACCATAGAAACAAAAAGTTGTACCCCATTTTGTGTACAATGAATCAAAATGCAGCCTGTAAAATAAATAAATAAATAAATAAATAAATAAGTATCAATCTAAGTTGCTTGGGAAAGGTTGTGCCAGGTTTTTAGGCATACGTTTTTTAAATATCTAATGTACAATTTTAAATGTTTAAGAATAATTCAAGGAGAGAGGGGCAAAGAGAGGAAGAGAGAGCTTCATTTTTCAACCTGCAGGAACTATGTCAAAATCAGTAACAATAATAGCATATTCCTATTGTGTTAGAGTCATTTTCCCATGGTTACATGATCAGAAAACTGCAGAGTGGCTGTTGTTCTTTGGCAAAATCCCTGGGAGGCAGAATGGCCGAGCATTTTCAGAATAACAGAGAGTAATTCTCGTCTATCAAAATTACATGAAATTGAAAATCCTAGTGGGTCTGGCACAAGTTCTTGTGATTTGTCACCTGAGTTTAGATCATAAAACACAGAAAGTCAAAATTTTGAAAAATGAAACTGAAGAGTTTAGATATGGATCAAGAAATACTACCAACGCGATGTCTTTGGTAAATATTGAAATTATAAAAATCGAGCAAATTAATAAAATAAAAGCAGTGAGCATGAAAGCTTTAATAAAACCCTAGTTTGATTTGGCATGTCTCAAATGTCAAAAGGGGCATCAGCCAAAGGCATTTTATCACTAAGGCCCAACAGCACAAATAAAACCCACTAACAATTGGCCTTTAAAAAAGAGCAAAGAGAGAAAAAATAAATACATACAATCCTAGCAATACTGGAGTCATAGAGAATAACAAAGAGGCACACAGGCTTCCTTAACCTCCTGCTTTCAAAGTGGGAATTTTCAGTTTTGGTCATAAAAGATAGAAAGGTTCTAGAGGTGTTAGCATCGAATTTAGACCTAACACTTGTGATAAGAAGGGAGAAGTAGGTTTTATTTTATTTTATTTTTTAGCCATCATTGGGAAAAAAAAGTTGTATTTCTCTTGGCAGATAAGTTTATTAGAAGATACTAAAGTTTCAATGTCTGAAAGTCTATAAAAACAGCCTGCTAGCTAAGTTGGGATATTTGAAGCACTCATATGTAACTAAAATTTCACTCTTTTATAAGCCTTAAATTTCCTTTATAGTTTATAACATATAAACATAAATATATATATAAAATATTAATATTTATAGTTATAAATATAAATATAAATACTTAATAAAAAAGAAAAGATTAGTCTTTCTAATTCTTTAAAACCATCTTAAATTAAATCTTTTGAAGTATTAAGAATGGTGGAAATCTATTAAATGATTAGAACAAATCAATACATTTTATTATTACTGCATTAATTATTTTAAAACTAATTTTTATAGTTTAATGAATGTAAGAAAAGACATTTTAAAACAAATTTACCCATGTAACACATACATAATATATGTATTCTTTTCTACTTTCTGTGTAGCTTCTTCCCTTCCACATATATATGTATGTGTGTAGATACATAGAAAGATAAATACTTAAACAGATAAATAAATTTTAGATATACTACAATCTTTTTAATTTAGAGAGTGTCCTGCCTTGTTAAGTATTACTCCCAAATCCTTTACATATAGCTAAAATATCCTAAGATGTTTTCTAAGACTTGTAATTGTTAATGGTCGTTGTGAATATGATTTTAATGTGTTTTGTTTAATGTAATGTATATAGTACCATCTCAACTTATTGTTTTAAAGTGAAAATTAATTCTCCTAGTATAATTTATTAGATAAACCTTTCTTTTTTATTTATTTTTTTAAATTTTTACAGATTGCATTTTGTTTTCTCTGGTAAGTGGATGATGATATAGAATCGGGTTAGGGGTTTGGTGGGTGAGAGAAGAATGGAGGAACTTTAGATAAACCTTTCTTTATCTACTGAATGAGAAGAAATATGTTTTTTATGGGTTTTACATACCAATGTATATTTTGGATATTTCTATTATTTTTCATGAATACATTTTCTAAACCTGTAAAACATCTAGATATTGTTCTAAACAGTGATTTTATATTGTTTAAATGTCCAATAAATCCTGAAGTCTTTAAGCATTCTACCTTCTTATACTCTTTATAGGTATTCTCTTAACCATACTTATAATATTTAATATGTTAGAATTTAACTGAACTTACATTAAACATACACACAGATTTGGAAGAGTTGATATTTTTAATCTCTTCCCATTGAAGACGTTTGAGAAAAAATTTTTCTTTCTATTTCTTTGAATCACTTTATGTTCTACAGTACAATTGCATTATTTAGCAATGGTAACCTTTGAGTTAAATTTGTAATTAGCATTACATTATCCTTTCATTTATATTTAAGGAGATGTTTAATAAATCTTAGGTCTGAATCATAAAGAGAGCTTGCTAAAACCTCATTACTTTTAGATCTTAATTCACACTAAGAAGAATGAAATCATTTTTGTGCTTTATTTATGCTTCATTTACAATCCTGGTAATAATTATGGCTATTGTCCTTTTTTATTATTATTTTGTTTTCATAAGAACCTCCAAAAAGACCAAATGCAGTTTCTGTGAATCCTAAAAATTGACAAAACATGACTATCTCCCTAATAGGGCCTTACACTGAAAATAAATTTCTGATAGAAAATGTATTTATTTGATCAAGATGTGGTAACATGAAACCCTTGGGAAACAAAACAAAATTGCCATTTTTTTTTTTCTTTTGTACTGGGGATTGAACCCAAGGGTCCTTAACCACTGAGCCACATCCTCAGCCATTTTTATTTATTTATTTATATTTTATTTTGAGACAGAGTCTTCCTAAGTTGCTGAGGGCCTTGCTAAGTTAATGAGGTACAAATTGCAATATTTTTTAAAACAACAAAGAGAAGAGTGAGAACGAGGAGGAGCAGGAGTAAGAAAGAAAAGGCTATACTGAACATTTCTTATCTATATAGGTTCAGGAAAACTTGATTTTAAAAGTGAGGAATAAAATGTGTTGGTGATGAATCTTAAGCAAATTATTATAGTAAATAGAATTAAGGGAGCAAAACTATCTGACAGATAGTCCTTGTAAACCAATGTATGTAAAAAACATACTGAGATCCTGACCGACTAATTCACCATAAGCCCATGGTTTTTAATAAAACAATGCAAGTCATAAAAGTGACAAATGAGTGTTTTTAAGAGTACACAGAAGGTCACAGAATTTGAATTAGAAGTATAATTTTCAAGATAATAAGAAATAAATAATATACATAAAACAGAAGTAAACAAATATATCGAACCCCACATGCACAAGAGTAAAAAGTATGAACATTTTTAAAAATGATTGGAAAAAAAGTGAAAAATACAGAAAAAGGTAGGCCAAGAATATCAAGTATTCAAGACTATAGGAGTTTCTGAATAACAAATTTAAAAAAAGAACAAAAAATTTAAACATTATTAAATTTAGACAAAAATAAATTTTGAAACTAAAGAATTATTTTTATCAAATATTACTCAAGTAATATTACTAGACATTGCTGAAAAAACAAACTTTAATCACATACAAAAGAGGAAGTGATAATAAAGATGAAAAATCAATTATTATTAGTCTTTGGAAATACAATGTAGTATTTAGAATAAAATTAAGCACATACCTATAATCCTTTAGTAATAACACATGAAGCAGTTGATGAATACTGTTATTAGTCCTTTGAAATATCAGATCATCAACATGACTACTGATTCATGGTCATAAAAACAGAACTAAATCTAAAGAAGGGCATAAACCGATGGTCCATTATATTAATGACTATCTGTCCCATCAACATAGTAAAATAATACAGTTTAAAAACTAAAGAAAGAAGAGCATATGCAAAAATATTTTTATTTATGTTCAGCAAATTTATTGTGGAATTGGCATAGTATTAGTATTCTGAAGTTAGTCTGTGTCTATCATTAATAATGTGAATGAAAAATCATGGGATGCTATTATTTTACCTCCTTTGTGTGTATAAGAACCAATATTTTTCGTGTGTTTGAAGAATGCTTCTACCAAATGGCTCCATTGACCAAAGAGCTTCAATAACAGAAATGGTGACAAAGCATTGAAATCCATTTAATATGATTAATTATGTTGTTTTAGACTTTTGTAATTAAAAACAAACTCATGAATTACTCCTGTGCTCAGTTGAGGAAGAAGTAAGGGAGGAATATAACTATATATATGTTTAGGAATGAAAGCATGAACCTGACCCTTAATGTTTTGGTGAATTTTACATTCAGAAATACCAACTAGTCCTCAGAATGAAGGCTGAGGGAAAAAAACAAAGTATCTCATTATGAGTATGGAAACTCTCTTTAAGCACCTGCTCAATTTTTTATAAATGCAATGTTGTTCCAAAATGAAAAAAAAAATGTTTTATTAAACACAACTAACAAATATATACGGAGAACCAAAAATCACATAAGAAGTACCTAAGGAATCTCCATACTGCTTTCCAGAGTGACTGCACCAATTTGCAACCCCACCAGCAATGTATGAGTGTGCCTTTTTCCCACATCCTCGCCAACACCTATTGTTGCTTGTATTCTTGATAATAGACATTTTAATTGGGGTGAGATGATATCTTAGGGTAGTGTTTTGATTTGCATTTCTCTTATTACTAGAGTTGGTGAACAATTTTTCATAAATCTCTTGATTGCTTGTAGATCCTCTTCTGTGAAATGTCTGTTCATTTCCTTAGCCCATTTATTGATTGGGTTATTTGTATTCTTGGTGTAAAGTTTTTTGAGTTCTTCATAAATTCTGGAAATTAGTGCTCTATCTGAAGGGTGTGGCAAAGATTTTCTCCCACTCTGAAGGCTCTCTCTTCACATTGTTGATTGTTTCCTTTGCTGAGAAAAAGCTTTTTAGTTTGAATCTATCCCAATTATTGATTCCTGCTTTTATTTCTTGTGCTTTGGGAATCATGTTAAGGAAGTCTGGTCCTAGCCTGATATGATGAAGATTTGGACCTACTTTTTCTTTGGTTAGGTGCAGAGTCTCTGGTCTAATTCCCAGGTCCTTGATCCATTTTGAGTTGAGTTTTGTGCAGGATGAGCGATAGGGGTTTAGCTTCATTTTGCTGCATATGGAGCAGTATGGAGAGTCCTTAGAAAACTCAGACTGGAACCACCATTTGACCCAGCTATCCCACTCCTTGGCCTATACTCAAAGGACTTAAAATCAGCATATTACATTGATGCAGCCACATCAATGTTTATAGCAGCCCAATTCACCATAGTTACCAACCTAGATGCCGTTCAATAGATGAATGGATAAAGAAACCGTGGTACATATACACAAAGGAATATTATTCAGTCATAAATAATAATAAAATAATGACATATGCAGGTAAATGGAAGGATTTGGAGAATATCATGTTAAGTGAAATAAGCCAATCCCAAAAAACCAAAGGCCAAATGATTTCTCTGATAAGTGGTTGATGACACATAATGGGGGTTGGGGAGTTATGGGAAGAATGGAGAAAGGATGGATTGTATAGAGGAAAATGAGGGTTGGGGAGAAGGCGGAGAAGGAAAAATAACAGAATGAGACAAGCATCATTCCCTACGTATACATATGAATACGCAAATTGTAAGATTCTACTTTGTGTACAACCAGAAAAATGATAGTTGTACTCTATTTGTGTACAATGAAACAAAATAAAAAAAAGAACTACATAATTGCAATTAAATTGATAAATGTTGCCGATCAGGACTTAAAAATTAAAATTAAAATAAAGAATAGCTGGGGTTTGTTGTTAATAATTCCAAATTGACTTTCTTTTTTATTTGTTATAAATAAAAATAAACTAGTTCTAATTCTAAAAGAATTCTACTTTTTGCATAAAAGACTACATGGTCAAGTATTTTGCATATCCAGAAGGGAATACTCACCAGTGCTACATAAAGTTTTTCCAAGAGCAATTATAGTATAAAAACAAGCAATTCCAATCTCATCCTCATCTCTTCAACACTAATTCTGGGCTCTAAGTTTGCAGTCAGAAGATAAAATAAAGGTGGAGGGAGTTGGGGGGTAAGGAAATCACACTTGTTTTCCCCTGTTTGACTTACAATTAAAAAGAAAGACAATGCAGATATGCCTAGAGAAATCTACAATCAACTATAAAATCTATTTCACAGAATTTTGCATATTTAGATAATTTAACTAATTGAATCTTCTATAAGTGCACTACTAATGCATCCTGTTATAAATTCTAGCATATACACATTTACATGAAATTTTATGAATTTTTTTCTTATAGCATTTCTGGAAAATAATTATTTTAAGAATAGCTGATATACTTTCCTATGTTAGATGAACCTATACTTTTTCATCTCAATTTATAAGATGGGATGCTCAGAACAAGACAGATAACCTGTTTCTTGTTTTCTCCTTCAGGCTTCTTATTTGATCAGTCTTTTTAAAATGTTTATGTTGTCTCAGTAATTTTCAGAAATAAAAAAAAAATTGATATAAATAAATAGGCAAAACAAGCAAACAAAACATAAAGCAGTAGGATTACCTTGTGTTATTACAATCAATTTTGATAATGCTGTAACCCATTAGGTAAAATAGAGGTATTTGTGATGAGGAAAGAGGCTAAACAATTGGTAAGGAAATATCTCTGGTTCTTTTGCAATGTTCTGCTACCATTGGCAACCAAGCAATGAAACATAGCTTATAAAAAGGACCTAAAACTTGACTACATAGTTAAAAAAAACAAAAAAAAAAAAAAAACAGGTATCTGAGAGCAAACTGTGAGCAGCCATTGTCCACAATCTTTATAATTCCTGTTTAGAAAGTAAAATTGCAATGTATGCTTAACCTTCATTCTCCTAGCTAATGTCGAATAAAATAGCTACATATTCCTATCTTCACAAAAGCAATACATTGATTACTCTGTCTCAAATGTTTTCTATGTACATGACCTAATTGATTCTTTCATTAGTTAACTTGACCTGACATTTCCCAGTTGTCAAGATTTATTAGAATTTATAGAAACTCAGACTATTCCTGTGATGAAGTCTACCCTTCCAAGCTTAATCTTACTGTGACTTTTACAAAAATATAAAAATGCTTTTGATAACTTAGTTGTGGAACTCTAAAATTTTTTTAGGTTTTATTTATATATCATTTCAAAGGAAAGAATATGAGAGTATAATTTTATTGCAAAATTAAACTTACCCTGAATCATCTGATCTGAAAAGAAAGGACTTAAGCCAAAATGTCTTAAAGAAATGCAGAATGAATTTTTATGAGTCTTTCTACATTTTTTGACAAACAATACTGAATAAACATTTTCATTCTGAAATATCTAGCTAAATGATTCCATCATATCAATATGCTGGTGGTAATCCCTAAGTTTTCAAAGATCTCTCTGAACATCTGGTAGAGTGAAACCTTGTATATGCCAGTTTCAACTTAAGTACATCCTAGATTAATATCTAAATCTAGCAATTGGTAAATGCCTAATCCTCACATTTAATTATGTAAACCTTTAATAATTAGGGTTTAGTACAACAATTAACATCAGTTATCCTGGAAATATAAAGGGAAGACAAAAATGAAAATTCAAAGACCACTCTCATTTTTCTTTCAGAATCTAATTGTACAAAAGAAGGAAAGAAGACAAGCATGTCTACCATACCTTTCCATCTTCTTAGAGAAACTCATTTATAAGACTATGTCCCTAGGAATCTGTCCTAAGGTCCAAAGCCTCACTTATCAGAAGTGATTCCTGAATTTTTAATAGTATCCAGTCCATGATTAAACTCATTCCAAAATGAGTTTGGAATGATAGCTCCAAAATTTGAAAAAAAAAAAAGTAAAGGAAAATGGAAACAGGTGAGTTCAATTTATTGAGAGTTTCCACCATTCCTAGATTCAGTTCTCTTCATTTGGATATTGTGTATTCATATCCTGAGGTTGGCTTCTTGTAAAAGAAGATTTTTTTGCGCAAATGTACATGTATATGTGAAGTGTAGAAAAACACCCCAGAAGTAAGGGAAGAGTCTACTTTACTGTGTCTACCCTTTTCTTTTCACTTCTTTTTTAAATTAATCAACACATGTCTGAAATAATAACACACAGAGCTACAGCTCAAGTGCAAATGGACAAGGTGCTAATTAACAAATACAATAATTTATTCTTTTAAAAAATTGAATAACAAATGCATAATATTCACTTCCTCCACATATGGATCAGAGGTAAAATGGTAAGTTAAAACGACGTTTTCTGGTTTTCTGTGCTGTTGGTTTCTAATTCATATCTATGATCATTGCTATAAGGAGGAAGTAGAAAATGTGTTTATCAATGAGCCTGAATTAGAACAGAGGCAGTGGGCAATGGAAGTTTACCTTGAGAAAGGGAGTTTCATCTGACAGAAATTGAAAATAGAATCCTGGTTGTCAGAGGCCAGAAAGAGTGGGCAGGGGAAGACAAGGGGGAGAAGGTTCAATCAATGGATAGTATGGTTGTATGGCTGTTAGGTGTTCTAATGTTCAGAGCAGGATTACTTTATATCACACTAATGTACTTCATATTTAAAAAGGTAGAAAAAAAGATTTTGAAAGTTTTCACCATACCGAAATGATAAATGTTTGAATAGGTAAATATTTATAAACTGATTTAAACATTATTCAATGTACAGTTCATGCATTAAAACATTACATGGTACCCCACTAATATGTACCCTTCTTTTAGTTTTTATGTATCAGTTAAAAAATTTAGAACTAAAAATAAAATTACACAGGCGAAGAACAGGCAGACGTTGATTGTCAGGTTTCCTTTTCAGAAGATGAGAGATTCAGATTCCATAATTTGATTGAAATATGGGAAGGTGATGGAAGTCAGGCCCAGAATACACGCAGAGTTGATTTTTTGCGGCAGGTCACTATAAGTCCATTAGGAGGATTTGCCTTTCTAGCTTCCCTTCCCGCTTTCTTATATTTTGTGATTTGTTCTTTCTGTATCCTAGTTTTTAAGAATTTAACCTAATCTCACAGCATCAATCATCCCTATATGACTGATGATCAAATCTATAATTTTACTTCAGACCAGTCTCTGTGATTGTAGCCTCAAATTTGCAGCTTTTTCATGGATATTTTCACTTAATATCACAATCTTTTCTCAAACATACTGTATCTGATAAAATATCTCATCTCCCCCTCTGTCCTCATTCCAGATGTTTATTTTGTAGCTTTGATACTGGAAAGTCTTTAAGATAATATTAATCCTTCTTATCAACATTAATTCATTCATATCACCCCCCTTTCTCTGCCTACCACACTTAATCTCCCATCCCTTCTGTGTGTGTGTGTGTGTGTGTGTGTGTGTGTGTGTGTGTGCTTGTGTGCATGTGTGCTGATATTTAATGTATCCTTTCCTTGGATTTCTATATGATTTTCTACCCATGCCTGCCATCTCAATCCATAAAATTTTATTTGTTTTGATTGACATGTACAAAAAATAAACCTAACAAATGTATCAATTTAAGGCTTACCCACTGCATTGTGTGTAGTTTTAATTTTACGTGTAGCAAGGAATTATATGAATATATGACAACTATCTTTTCATTCAAAAGTTGTCAAACCTTTGAGATATTTCCAAGACATGACTATTGTAAAGGGTATTGCAAATGCCGTTCTTACTCATGACTGAGGCTTGGTATGATGAAAATATTTCTGTAGTCAAATGGTAGCAACAAGCCGTATGTGGCTCTATAGCACTTGATGCTGTTAGTGTAATCATTGAGTAATTGATGTTCTCAGGCAGAGTGTGTTCATCTTTATTTAGATAATGCTACATGATTTTCCAAAATGTTTACCAAAGTTCTTACAATGAGCTATGAAATTTCCTATTGAGCAGTGTTTGCCAATAATTGGCAATGTCAGCCTTTTACATTTCTCCCAATCTAATGGGTACAAAATGGTATTTCTCTGAACTTTAATTTGTAGTTTGATGATTAATAAGGAATTAAATACTTTCATATTGTTGTTGACTTTCTTCCTTGTGTGTGCTTTCATGCTATGTGTGCACATGGCTTGTCTTTTTGCTTAATTTTCGTCTTGGTTGCTTAGCTTTTTCTCCAGAAAGTCATTTGTTCTTCAAGTATTCTAAGTATTAGATTTTTCATTTTCTTTTAGTAGGTTATAAACATCTGTTACAAACATCATTTTCTGTCTCTCTTTGGTATCTCTTCTCACCTCTTATATGTATATTGAGTCATTAAAGTTGTTTTAAATGAAAGCACAAATAAGAATATTTTTCATTATAGGACTGATTTTGATCACTTTTTAAAGGAAAATATTTGCTTTCATTTTGGTAGACTTTAGGAAGTCGGTTAGTATTTTATATTACACATATACTGTACATATTTTGAGGGGAAGATACTTTTTTCTAACTTAAGAAGTGCCCATTTTTTAATTCATGGTTGGATTTGCCTAAACTTCTCCTTGGTTTCCTTGCTTCATCCTTCCTCTTTTTCTTTCCTTCCCTTCTTTTCTTTTTTGGCTCCTTTTTCCTCCCTCCCTTCCTTCATCTTTTCCTTCCTGTAGTTATAGGTACATTTAACAAGGTCATGGCCTAACTTCTAAATATCTCTATTTACATTTTCATTAACTCAATATATTTGTGTAATTAATTAATTCAGATCTCTGAAAGCTATTAATTTATAGGTCTCCAGGCAATCCAACCCTAATTTCTCATTTGAACGGTCTTCTGCTAATTAGATAAACTCAACTATTCCATTTCCCCCTACTCCCTCATTCACCCAACATCCTCATTCTGTGCAAAAAGTACAAAATCAAAAGATCAAAGAGCTAGAATGCTGGACCCTATAAACACAAGAAATTCTAGATCACATTTTTCTTAACATATTGAGACATTTTTTTCCTCTTTGCAACTTCATTTGCCAAATTAGTGATAATTATACTACCTCCAACTATCTAAAGATGGGTTTTTCCTATCAGGAATAACTATAAAGTCTGAAAAAACCATAGTCTTAGGAACTTGAAATTTAATTGCTCTTCAACCCATTATTAGTCCTGGAAACTTTGAATTATTACTTGGCAAATATTTATTCATGTCTTCATCTCAAGAATAGAATTTATATTCCTCTCCTACTGATATTGAACTTGGACATTTTACTTGCTTTAGTTAGTGCAATATTAGCACATATTTTCAAAGTAAAATTTTTAATTTTGTGATCTGGTTTTATAACATGGGAAGCATATGTCCAAGGTAGCCTTATGCCTTCATTCTAGAAGTCCAAATGATACCAGCTGCAGTTTAGTGAAAAAGCACAACCTGAAGCAGAGTCACCTAGTCAAACCAATCTTAGGCTAACTTAACCATTGTCAATCAATAAGCCTGGGAGTGCATGATTGCCTCGTATGACAGTAAAGGTTGGAATGATTAGTGAGATAGACTAAGACTGGCAAAAACTCATTCATGGAAGAGTTATACCTGATAGCTTTTGGCTCCTCATTTTCTATATTTTTTATCAGATTAATTTGATATAATCGTCCTCTGAATACTCACTTTTCCTCTCCCTTAGGGCCTTTTCTGTTTGTACATTTGCTCGTAATAATGAACTCTTAAGATGAAGATGCTCTAAAAACACAAGCTTTTTTAGCATACTACACAAAAAAGAGCTTAATGGATTTTTTCTATCATATAACATACAAAGTCAGGGATGTGGTTTCACACAAGATGCTAAAATATTCACACAATTGTCATGCTTCACTTAGTCTTTGTAGCATGTTTATACAATGAGAACATATTTTCCTCAGTCCAAATTTTACCTTAGTTAAGATCACTTGTTATATAGTTATCTATTGGCCTTAGTATATTTTTATTTATTTTTAATTTTGGTACTGGATGTTTAACCCGGGGCACTTTACCACTGAGCTACATCCCCAGGCTTTCTCTCTCTCTCTCTCTCTCTCTCTCTCTCTCTCTTTGAACAAAGTCTACCTAATTTGCTCAAGGCCTCACTAAGTTGCTGAGTCTGTTCTTGAACTTGAGCTCCTTCTGTCTCAGCCTCAGTAGCCACTGGAATTACAGGCTTGAGCCGCTACACCAGCCCTGATTGTTCTTAAATCTCGCTCCCCATCTACAATAATTATACCACTTTGTTTTTCCTGTTGTCTTGGATAGTCCAATTGAAAGTTTGATATTTCCTTCATAGATTCTTTCAAATCTGAAATATGTAGCTCATATGAGTATATTTCTCTAGTTGCTTGCTCTGTTATTGATTTCCTAGCTTACCTTTATTTATTTTTTATTTTTTTTTGGTGGAGGTATACTGGGGATGGAGCTCTGCGGCACTTGGCCACTGAGCCACATTCCCAGCCCTATTTTCTGTTTTTATTTAGAGACAGGGTTACAATGAATTGTTTAGTGCCTCACTCTTGCTGAGGCTGGCTTTAAACTCGTGATCCTCCTGCCTCAGACTCCCTCCTGAACTGCTGGAATTAGAGGCATGTGACACTTTGCCCAGACTTAGCTTAACTTTAAAAAACTGCCTCATGATAACTTTTTAGTTAGGGTTCCCTTTAGAGAAATCCATCCTTCCTTTCTCTTCTCTTCTCTTCTCTTCTCTTCTCTTCTCTTCTCTTCTCTTCTCTTCTCTTCTTTCTTTTTACTATTTGAGATCTTCCTTTCCTCCTGTGTTAGTATATCTGAGCTTTAGTAATCCTCATTTATTTTTACAGGAATAAAAAAAGAATTCTCAATTCTAGCTCCACATTCAAAGACATTAGTTCTAGTTATGGTTCTAGATGTTTCTCTTTTCCATAACACTAGTTTGGACCTCCAAGATTTTAAAGTAACCTGCTTTTTCCTTCTATTTTCTGATGTTTCTCTGATGGTATCTCTATGACTTCTAAACCTAAGATTATCAGTTTTGTTAAAATTTTTGTTGATGAGAGTTTGTAAATCCTATTATACATTAGACGTCTGATATCAAAACATATTCACAGTAATATCTGTGTAATCTTTTGCAGTTTATTAATTTTCTATACCTCAGCATCCCACATATTAAAAAGAGATAATAATCATATTTACCTCGCAGGATTCTTCTGGGTACTAGCTGTGATAGTTTACATATACATATAGATTGGTCTTACCACATTTGAAACACTCATTAAAATGTTGCTTTGGACATTTAATAGTTATTCAGATATTGAGTGAAGTACATGAGAGATATTCCAGATAAGGCATTCAGCATACAACCTGGCATGTAATAAGCACTCCATGAGTATCAATTTTTGTCATCATTATATCTTAAAATATTTTCTCTGTGAGCCGAGTGAAAGGAAAGTGAAACACACACAAGCAGCACAGAAACCAGGCGGAGAGATCCACAGTTAAGTAGTTTTATTTGTCAGTCAGAGTCTGACAAAGGTCATCACTCAGAAGAAAGTGAGTGAGGCAGGTAGGACTTAATTTCAGGGTATTTTGTAGGGCAGGTTTGGGTTACTTGTGTAAGGTGGAATGAGCTGCTTGCATAGAAGCTTGAGGTCGGATTGTGGTGGGTCGTTTCTACGAACTGCCTTTGTAAAGTTTTGTGGTGGGCTCTTAGAAGAACAAAGAGGTACTTTAGTTACGTTGGTGAATAGGTGGTGAGGGGGATGGGGAGCTATCTGCTAAATTTTGTTTTCTTTGTTGGAACCTCTCTAGGGCAAGAGAGTGAAACTTATTTTAAACTTTGAACCTAATATTTCCCCCTTTTTGTTTTATATTGGACCTTTCAGGAATGTGGACAGAGAATGCTCTTCTACCTCCTTCCAGCTGGATTGGTGTGTTATCTCAGGATGTTAGGGGTTGGGGGGGGGGGGGATGAGGAGGGTTGATGAAGATCTGAGCCAGGAGGCAGTGGTGACATTGGGAGGTAGCCATCATCACTTCTGGGCAGGTGAACGTATTTCCCAAAGGGCATCTGGTTGACTGTTTGATTGGTGAAGATCTTGGTTCTTTACAGGATGGTTTCTTGGAGGCACCTGAAGAGACCGAGAACTAAGAAAGCCAAAGTTAAGATTGCTGTCAATGGACCCAGGAGGGGAAATACCCAGAACATGAGAGAGTTCCAAGGGGATGAGAAGAAAGGGGAGAGGCTAGGTGTGAAGCCCCTGTGTCAGATTTTTCTGGCCAGATTTTGCAAGGTTTGTATATTTTGATCAATTTTTCCAGATTGATTTATATAATAACAGCATTTTTCCCCAAGAAAGAAACAGGTTACACCTTTTTCAGATGTGAGAAGGTCCAAAGCCCATCTATTTTGTAATATCACCTCCATTAGGGAGGAAATTTGGGCTTGGAGGATACAGATGGCCTTGGTAGAGGTTTCGATAGATACAACAAACTCATGACTCAGTTGTTCAAATTGCTTAGCAAGGTCTATGCTGTGTCTTAGGTTTCCCCCTGAAAGTCCTATGAAAGTGAGGGAGGTGGCTAACGGAATGGCTACCAAGACTGGGAGGAAGGCTGCATGCTTCTGTTGGGTGATGGAGTGAAAGTTGACATAAACTCTGAATAACTATAAAAGGTGAGTTGAGGGGAGAGCATAACCAGTATGCAGGGTCCTATAGTGGAGAAGTGGATGCAAGTAGTTAGGGATTGTGAGCATAAGAAGTAGGTGCCTGGTGGACTAGAGTAGGAAGTAGTGGAGTTAAAGGGGAAGTTTATAGAGCATGGAAATTGAAGGGTGGTGCCTTGAGGGATGCCTTGGAGGGTATACGAGCATGGTTCAGGTTAGTAAGATCTGTAGGCCTGAAACCAACAGAAAATTTCTGACTTTGGAAGTTTCTCTTGATAGTTATTAGGCATGCCTGCTGAAGAATCTCTTTTGTATCCTCCAGTCTTACTTATTCTTGGGGTTAACACAAGTGCACATCTTAAGTCAGTTTAACTATTGTTTTTCCTTTTAAATGCCCAGAAATGGCTATGTTTTGGTTTTAACTGTTTTGCTAGGTGTTTAAGACCAAGGTGATAAAATTGATCTATTCCTGTCTGTTGTTAAGAGTCAGCTGAGTTCTCACAGGGGTTACTCATGGGAAACTTGAGAACAGCTTCTTAGCTCCTTTGGTGCCATCTGCTAAGTAGGGCCTCCTTGATGGGGCAGTTTCCTTTGGAAGCATCAGGGATATCTCCCTTTTTAAAAAGATCCTCCTCTGCAGCAGGTGGACTGATTGGCTTTTCTATCTCTAGTGGCCTCATCAATCTCTCTGATCAGGAGGTCATGTGGCCCAGAGTTGCAAAGCTCCTTGAGAAATTCTCCCATTCCCTGGGTTCAGGATGACTCCAAGGGCAAGATCTGCATAATCCCATCTGCCCTATAGGTGAAACCTGCTATCTTAAATTAATTCAGATTGTTTGTCTCTGAAGCAGTACTTTCGCAAAACGTTAATTAGGCAAGAGTTACACAGTTTACAAGGAAAATACAAAATGGAATTAATAATAGTAAAAACATATTTTGTTTTTGAAATAGGTATCTTGAATTTTGGCTGAGCTATACATTATATTCCCTGTTTGCTATTACAGTCATTTTATAATAAAAACCAATCTTTTGAATATAACCTTAAATAATCTAAAGTCTGACTTATTTTGGAGCTATTCTAACATGCAGTAAGGTGCGAGGCAGAGCCTTATCACAGGTAAGGTGATACACAAATCTTAAGTAAAATGTTCTAGTTCTGAAACTTAACTTTGCCTCCTCTTTAAATATCATTTTATAAAGTTTACATATATTGCTTCTTAGAGTCTATATGAATGTTAGTTAACATAATATGACATTACATCTAAAACATAAATCAAGGAGAGGTTGAGAGAGCTTTTAATTTTCCTTTTTTGTGGCAAAATGCTTTCATGTTTCATGATATTAACCTTTAAACAAATCAGGCTCTCATTAGTTTTTAGAAATACATTCATACTTTTATCTTAGTGTAGGAGGTAACATAAAATTTTATATATTCCCTATTGATAACAGGTCCTATTATAGTGCAGTAAATGGTATAAATAAGTCCCCAATAAAATTCACTATTCTTGTAAGTTTAAAATTACTATTATAGGCAAGTTTAGTTTGGAGAATAGCAGCTTGATAAATTTTCTGCTTTTCAGGTTTGTATACCTGGTAGATATGAACACATTTAATATACAAAGAAAAGTGACAGTTCCACAATTACCTTGATAATTTATATTAATCAAGTTTATCTTTTAAAGGAAAATTTAGACTCTGTAATGTAGTGAAATACTCAAAATAGTTGTTGTTTAGCCAGAGTTGAATAAAACCCTAATTTCTTTTAATTTCTTGAAGAGTAGTTGCTCTAAAGAACAAAACTTAATAGACGTAATGTTAAGAATTAATTAATATTTTAAGAATTTTTGTTGTTTTAACACATGCATTAAACTTTGGCATGTATCAGTACATTAATATTTGACCTTAGGAAAAATCTTGAGTACCTTTAACTGTTTATTTCACATACATATAATCAACTTAGTTACACATAAACTGGTTGAAAATTGCCCTTTACTTACACACAGACTTTCTTAGCATTTACCTAGATCCTCATGTATCACATAAAGACTTTCTTACCTAGAAACAATTTCTTTTCCCTTCTACTCAATATATTTCCATATCTGGAATCTTCTATTTTCTTTCCTATCAGTTGATCCCTTTTTTGTTCACATTCTGAAACAACCCTTATGAAATTTTTGAGTTTAGATGAATTACTTCACTTTAATAAGATGAAATACTTTATGTTATTTACAATATTCTAATTGAAGCTCATTTGAAACTTCTGGTGGAATAGCAGCTGGTTTAGCCAGAGCTAGGAGGACTCTGGAGGGACAGCAAACAAGGAGGACCTGTGCAGAGGAGCAGGATTGACACGAACAGGGGTGAAAGAAAAGAGAAGGCTTGAACATAGCTGGTGTGTCCCAGGTTTTGTGAACTTGGAATTGCCAATACCCTAAGGTTTTGGAAAGCATAGGAGAGAAAAAGAGAATAAAAGTAAAGAAGAGAAAGAAAAGGCACAAAAGACAGTAGAAATTACAGAGGGAGGATTAAATTTCAGGAAAGAGAAAGCCTGAATGTAAGGGATCTCTTTCCATTTTCCCAAGTGCTCACAGAAGTTAAAAAGATCCCCTGAGAATGTTGGGATCTAGGGTGCTGTTAAGCAGCCATTTGGAGTCATTATCTAGAATACAGGATGGCCAAATTTCATTATATAAATGGATGAGCTTTTTTGGTTTGAGGTCCCAGATGAGGTGCAGGAACTCTAAATTGGTCCAGAGGCATCCCAGAGGGTGATGGTTGGGAATAGAGAGTGAGCTGACCATTTTGAGAGAGGATTCAGTGAATACAGAGGCCAGGCTTCCCTTGGCCCCTAGGGAAACCCTTCAGAGAAGGATGGGTTACCTAGGGAGTCATCACCACCACTAAGTTAGCACTAGGCGTGGTCTGGCTAAGCCTGTAGGGTGCCTGGGTATATGGCGCTAGGAGAACGAGTCATAGAGATGAGGCCCAGGACAATAGTAGGTCTCACTAGGGACAGGCCTCTCAGGAAAGAGTCCCCTGTCAGCCTGGAGCTTTTCCTCCAGCAATCAGTATAGGAAGTCAGCCGTACTTGCAAGAAGAGTGGCTGAGGGTTCTCCCAACCTGCAGAGAGCCTCAAGGGTGCCGGATGCCCAACAGTCACTTTCCAGGTCTCACAGGTCATTTAACCAAAAGCCAGGGAAGGATTCACTTACCAAATGAGGCAGGCGTTGGGATGTGGAGGAGAGTGCTCAGTGTAATGGAGGCCCAGGTCTCCGAAGAGGATTGGATCGGGTCCTAGGGCAGCTCAAACCCTTAAAACAAAGGGAACAGTAGGCTGCCACCAGAGAAACCAGGTCCCAAGGCAGCTCAAAACCTTAGAGTAAGGGGAGCAAGCCCGCTGGGGAGCCCAATCCGAGTCATGGCACCAATGAAAGGAAAGCAAAACACACAAGCAGCACAGAAACCAGGCAGAGAGATCCACAGTTAAGAAGTTTTATTTGTCAGTCAGGGTCTGACAAAGGCCATCACTCAGAAGAAAGAGAGTTAGGCATGTAGGACTTAATTTCAGGGTATTTTATAGGGCAGGTTTGGGTTGCTTGTGTAAGGTGGAATGAGCTGCTTGCATAGAAGCTTGTGGGGTTGGATTTTGGTGGGTCATTTCTGTGAACTGCCTTTATAAACTTTTGTGGTGGGCTCTTAGAAAAACAAAGAGGTATTTTAGTTAAGTTGGTGAACAGGTGGTGAGGGGGACGGGGAGCTATCTGCTAACTTTGTTTTCTTTGTAAGTATCTCTCTAGGGCAAGAAAGTGAAACTAATTTTAAGCTTTGGACCTAATACCAAAGTCTGTGACCATTTCCAGGTACTCTTAGATTTATAAAGATGAAACTCTTCAGTTAAAAAAAGGAACATACTTAAAATAATAGATGCATACATTCAGTATTACATTAATCCAGTTCTGTATGTTTCATAGTATGTTGCAATTTGGATACAAATCACACATTGTTCTCGTCTAGTTAATTAAAAAAAAAAGATAAAACAGATAAAGCTCAGAAGACTCAAATATTGGCTTTATTATTACATAGACAAGTTTGTGATGCACGATTCTTTGTTTATAACATATCTTATTATATCCTTTCTTGATATTCTTACTTATTAAAATATCTGCATCTAGCAGAGCATGGTGGCACACAACTGTAATCCCAGTAGCTCCCGTAGCTGAGGCAGGAAAATTGAAAGTTCAAAGCCAGCATCAGCAACAGTGAGGTCCTAAGTAAATCAGTAAGACCCTGTCTCTAAACAAAAGACAGAAAAGGGCTGGGGATGTGGCTCAGTATTTGAGTGCCCAAGTTCAATTCCAGGTACATTGAAAAAAAAAAAATGGCATCTAGTAGAGAATCATTAGATTGTTTGGTTTAAATTTATTCAGTGAATAAATTCTAGAGGAATTCATAATTAGGTTGGTATTAAAATAGTCACAATTGACTGACCCCTTGCATGAATAAGTTGAACTTTATCTTCTTTTTCATTTATTCTAGTTAGTTATACATGACAGAGTGCATTTGACACATTGGATACAAATGGAGCATAGTTTCTCATTCCTCTGGTTGTACATAGTGTTGAGTCACACCAGTAGTGTAATCATAACTGTATATAGGGTAATAATATCTGTCTCATTCTACCATCCTTCCCATCCCACCACCCCACTCCTCCCCCACTCCCTTCTGTACAACCCAATGTTCCTTCATTCTTCCCAATCACCCACACCCTGCCCACCCACTATGGATCAGCATCTACTTATCAGAGAAAACATGCTGCCTTTGGTTTTGGGGGATTGGCTTATTTGGCATAGCATGATATTCTTCAGCTCCATTGCAAATGACCTAATTTCATTCTTCTTAAAGGCTAAGTAGTATTCTGTTGTGTTTACATATCACATTTTCTTCATCCATTCATCTGTTAAAGGCATCTAGGTTGGTTCCATATTTTGCTATGGTGAACTGAGCTGCTATAAACATTGATGTGACTGAGTCACTATAATGTGTTGATTTTAAGTCCTTTGGGCATAAACCAAGGACTGGGATACTGGGTCAAAGGGTGGTCCATTCTAAGTTTTCTGAGGAATCTCCATACTGTTTTTGATAGTGATTGCACCAATTTGCAGTCCCACAAGCAATGTAAGAGTGTACCTTTTCCCTTGCACATCCTCACCAACATTTATTGTTGCTTGTATTCTTGATAATTGCCATTCTGACTGGAGTGAGATAAAATCTTAGAGTAGTTTTGATTTACATTTTTCTAATTGCTAGAGATGATAAGCATCTTCTCATATGTTTGTTGATCAATTGTATATCTTCTTCTGTGAAATACCTAGCCCATTTATTGATTAGGTTATTTGTTTTTAATGGTGTTAAGTTTTTTGAGTTCTTTATATATCCTGGAAATTAGTTCTCAATCTGAGGTACATGTGGTAAAGATTCTCTCCCTTTCCATGGGCTCTCACCTCATGGTATTGAGTGTTTCCTTTGCTGAGAAGAAGCTGTTTAGTTTGAATCCATCCTGTTTATTGATTTTTAATTATACTTCTTGTGCTTTAGGAGCCTTGTAAGGAGGTCAGGTCCTAAGCCCACATGATGAAGATTTGGACCTACTTTTTATTCTATTAAGTACAGGGTCTCTGTTCTAGTACCTAGTCTTTGATTCACTCTGAGTTGACTTTTCTGAAGGGTGAGAGACAGAGGTTTAATTTCATACTGTCACACGTGGATTTCCAGTTTTCCCAGCGCCATTTGTTGAAGAGGCTACCTTTTCTACACTGTATGTTTTTGGTGCCCTTGTCTTTACATGAGATGACCATATTTATGTGCGTTTGTCTCTGTGTCATCTATTTTGTACCACTGGTCTATATGCCTCTTTTGGTGCCA
>JAJEJO010005806.1:253876-265360 GCA_020662805.1 Glaucomys volans
GTGTCATCTATTTTGTACCACTGGTCTATATGCCTCTTTTGGTGCCATTTTTGTTACTCTTGCTCTGTAGTTTAGTTTAAGGTCTGGTATTGTAATGCCTCCTGCTTTACTCTTCTTGCTAAAGATTGCTTTGGATATTCTGGGTCTCCTATTTTTCCAAATGAATTTCATGATTGCTTTTTCTAGTTCTATGAAGAATGTCATTGGAATTTTAAGAGGAATTGCATTAAATCTACATGACACTTTTGGTAGTATGGGCATTTTGCCAATATTAATTCTGCCTATCCAGGAATATAGGAAGTCTTTCTATCTTCTAAGATCTTCTTCAATTTCTTTCTTTAGTGTTCTGTCACTGTAGAGGTATTTCACCCCTTTTTTTAGTTTGATTCCCAAGTATTTTATTATTTTGAGTCTATTGTTAGTGGGGTAGTTTTCCTAATTTCTATTCCAGAGGACAGAAATGTATTTGATTTATTGGTGTTTATTTTATATCCTTTTGCTTTGCTGAATTCATTTATTAGTTCTAGAAGTTTCTGGTGGAATTCTTTTGATCTTCTAAATATAGAATCATGTCTTTGGCACAACAGTGATAGTTTGAATGTTTCTTTTCATATTTATATCCCTTTAATTTATTTCATGTGTCTGATTGCTCTGGTTAGAGTTTCAAGGACTACGTTGAATGGAAGTGGAAAAAGAGGCATCCCTGTCTTGTTCCAGTTTTTAGAGGGACTGCTTTCAATTTTTCTCCATTTGGAATGATGTTACCTTTGGGCTTAGCATAGATAGCTTTTACAATGTTGAGGTATGTTCCTAATATCCCTAGTTTTTCTAGAGTTTTGAGCATGAAGAGATGCTGTATTTTGTCAAATGCTTTTTCTGCATCTATTGAGACTATTATGTGATTCTTGCCTTTAAGTCAGTTGATGTAATGGACTGCATTTATTGATTTCTGGATGTTGAACCAACCTTGCATCCCTGGGATAAACCACACTTAATCCTGATGTACTTTCATTCAAATATGTTTTTGTGTGTAGTTTGCCAGAATTTTGTTAAGAATTTTTGCATCTATGTTCATCACAGATATTGGTCTGAAGTTTTCCTTTGTTGATTTGTCTTTGTCTGCTTTTGGTTTCAAGGATATACTAGGCTCATATAATGAGTTTGTAAGAGTTCTGTCCTTTTCTGTTTCATGGAATAATTTAAGGAGTATTGGTCTTAATTCTTCTTTGAAGGTCTTGTAGAACTCAGCTGAGAATCCATGTGGTCCTGGCCTTTCCTTGATAGGTAGGCTTTTTATGAATCTTCTATTTCATTGCTTGAAATTGATCTGTTTAAATTTGTATGTCCTCCTGATTCAGTTTGGGTAGATCATATATATCCATAAATTTGTTGTTGTCTTCAAGATTTTCAATTTCATTGAAGTATAAATTTTCAAAATAGTCTCTAATTATCTTCTGTATTTCAGTAGTGTCTGTCATGATATTTTTTTCATCACAAATTTTAATAATTTGGATTTTCTCTCTTTCTCTTTCTTAGCTTAGCTAAGGGTTTGTTAATTTAATTTTATTTTTTTTCAAAGAACCAAGTTTTTGCTTTGTTGATTTTTGACATTGTTCCTTTTGTTTCAATTTCATTGATTTCAGCTCCAATGTTAATTATTTCCTGTCTTCTTCTGCTTTTGGTGTTAATTTGTTGATCTTTTTCTAGGACTTTGAGATGTACCATTAGGATATTTATTTGTTGACTTTTTATTCTTTTAATGAACAAACTCAGTGCAATAAACTTTCCTCTTATCACTGCCTTCATAGTGTCCCAGAGATTTTGATATGTTGTATTGGTGTTCTCATTTACATCTAAGTATTTTTTTACTTCCTCTATGATTTCATTTACTCTTCATTCATCTTTCATTAGTGTATTGACTAGTCTCCACATGTTGGAGTAGTTTTTATTTTTTAAATTTTATCATTGATTTCTAGTTTAATTATGCTGTGATCACATAGAATACAGGGTAGTATTTCTACTTTTTTGTATTTTTGGAGAGCTGCTTTGTGGTATAACATAGGGTCTATTTTAGAGAAGGATCCATGTGCTGCTGAGAAGAAAGTGTGTTTCCTTGATGATGGATGAAATATTCTATATATGTCTTCTAAGTCTAAATCATTGTATTATTTAGCTCTACACTCTCTTTGTTTAGGTTTGTTTGGAAGATCTATCTCTTGGTGAGATTAGTGTTTGAAAGTCACCTACTATTTTTGTGTTGTGGTCTATTTGATGCTTGGAATTGAGAAGGGATTTTTTTTTGGCATACATAGATGTTCCGTTGTTTGGGTCATATGTATTTACAATTTTTATGTCTTGTTAATGTATGATTCCCTTAGGCAGTATGAAATGGCCTCCTTTATCCCTTATGACTAACCTTGGTTTGAAGTCCACTTCATCTGCTATGAGGATGGAAACCCCTGCTTGCTTTGGCAGTCCATGTGAATGATAGGTATTTTTCCCAACCTTTCACCTTCAGTCTTTGGATGCCTTTTCCCAGGAGGTGAGTCTCTTGAAGGCAGCATATTGTTAGGTTGTTTCTAAATCCAATCTGTCAGTCTATGTCTTTTGATTGATGAGTTTGGCCATTAACATTCAGGGTTATTATTGAGATATGATTTGTAGTCCCTTTCATTTTGGTTTATTTTCAGTTTTTAACTTGATTTAGTTTCTCCTTTGTTTGACCTCTCCTTTACTGGGGCTACTTTCTTTTCTGATTTTCATTTTTTTTTAAATTTCTTCCTCATGAAATATTTTGCTGAGAATGTTCTGCAGTGCACGTTTTCTAGTTGTGAATTCTTTTAACTTTTGTATATCACGGAAAATTTTTATTTCATCTTTAAATCTGAAGCTTAATTTTGCTGGATGTACAATACTTGGTTGCATCTATTTTCTTCCAGAGCATCTATTTTCTTTCTTTACCTTCTGGCATTGAGGGTCTGGGTTGAGAAATCTTCTGAAATCTGAATTGGTTTCCCCCTGTATGTAATTTTTTTTTTTTCTCTCACAGGCTTTAAAATTCTATCGTTATTCTGTATGTTAGTTGTTCTTATTATAGTGTACCTTTTTGTGGGTCTGCAGTAATTGTGTACATTTGGGGTAGTCCAAGCCTCTTGTACTTGATTTTCTATTTCATTCTTTTGGTCTGGGAAATTTTCTGATGTCATTGAAAAAATTGTTCATTCCTTTAGTTTGTATCTCCATACCTTTGTCTATTCCGCTATAAATTTCAGTCTTTTCATGTCATCTCACATTTCTTGGGGATTCTGTTCATGGTTTCTTACCATCTTCTCTATGTGATCAACTTTATTTTCAAGAGTAAATATTTTGTCTTCATTGACTGAGGGTCTGTCTTCTACATGGTCTAGTCTGTTGGTGATACTTTCCATTGAATTTTTAATTTGGTTTCTTATTTCCTTCATTTCAAGGATTTCTGCTTGATTCCTTTTTATAAACTCTGCCTCTTTATTGAAGTGATCTGGCCTGGGGATATAGATCTGTTTATTGAGTGCCTGTCTTGCAAGCACAAGGCTCTGGGTTCTATCCCTAGCACTGCAAAAAAAAGAAAAAAAAAAAAAAACAAGTTTATTGAAGTGATCTTTCACTTCCTGTATTTTCTCTCTGATACCATCCTTTATTTTGAAGATCAGTGTAACTATGGACCTTCTAAACTTCTTCTCTAACATTTCTTGTACTGTGCTGTTTATGGATTCTATTGTGGGAACATCTTTGTTTGTTTGAGGTGCTTTGTTTCCTTGTTTGTTTCATATTGTTTGTGTGTCTTCCCATCTAGTGGTACAGTTTCTACCCTGTAGTCCTATAGTGTCCCTGAAGGCTTCCTGTACTTCACCTGTGGGTACTGTGACAATGGACTTCCAGGTAACAGCAGGTGATCTGCTGTCAGTCTGCAGATGGTCTGCAGGCTAATGGTGGGAGATTGGCCGGTGAACATTGGGTGATAGGTAGGTGAAAGGCCAGTACTGGGCAGGCAAAAGAAATGGGCAAATGAGCACATAGTGGATGATAGGCAGCAGTCAGCACTCTAAAGGGGGGCAATATGCTGGCAGAGGGGAGCTGATCGTAGTGCATGAATGGGGGGTAAACAGCAGGGGATTGGTGGGATTGCTGCCCTGCAGAAAAACAACATTTCCTCTGCTTGAATCTCAAGTCATGTGATGACAAGAAATGTAGTCCCCCTCTAGTTCTCCATGTTGGATCTCTGGACACAAGGCCGTTGACATTCAGGTAACTTATTCTGCATTTAAGTGAGAAAAATGGCTTGCGACATCTTTCTAAAATATTTTGAATTGATACAATTAACATTAAAAAGTGACATTAAGATATTGCATGGTTCTTATACCAATAATATATAAACATTTTTTTCACACAGCCATCTTCATTAGGCTATGCTAACTCATATGAATAAACATTTGAATCCAAATTGAAAATGTTGAAAACATTGAGGGGAGATTTCTGGTGCCATAGCTGAGTGACAAAGTGCATGCTTTAGCATGTTCACATTCTTGGATAAAATCTGAACACTCCCCATCCCCCCAAAAAACACATGTAAATAGCATACAGATACATAGGTGCAAACACACACAGTAATTTCTTCATTGTGTTTCATGTAAAGGACTTTCTTTGGAATCAGATGTGCTGCCAGCAGTCAAATTTTATTCTATTATTTCACTAGTGTAGACTTGAGATAAGGGATTAATGCAACTGTGTAAAGGACATGAGCTTGCTAAGAGTAACCAGCTCCTTTCTCAGTTTCTCCAAGAATGTTGACCTGAATGTACATAGATACTCAGTTTTATTCCTCACCATTTATTAATGGGTTGGTTATTCAACCTAACATTTGCCACCAAAAATTGAACCTCCTTTCTCATGGTTTTACATTCCTCTCTTGTGGTTTTGCATTCTTGGTAAAATTGGATGCTCTTTGATAATCTCTACTTTCTTTACTATGTATGTGTGTGTAGGGTGTTGATATAATGAGAATGTGTGTGTGTATATGTGTGTGTGCATGTACACGCATGCGCACACACATTCACATTGATATAGTACAAAGATATATTGTAAAATTCCTCGTCCCAGTTGTATAATTTATTCCAGGAATTTAAGCCAGTTTCGCAATACTTATTATGTGTGTGTGTATGTGTACGTGTGTATGTTCTGCATTCTACTGTCATTCAAAGTGCTAAAGATAATTGATTACAAAGTTTCTCAGAAAAACCTTGCACCTTAATATCCATACTGGAAAAACAAAAGCAAAACACCAGTACTCATAGGATTGGATCACTGGTGGTTGTTTGGCAGGTGTCCCATTTCATTTTCTCTTCTTCAGTTTTCGTTCAGATTTTTGCCATTCTCTTTGGTCCTCTGTGATCTTTCAAATTTTTTAATGGTCTATTCTGCTTTGCCTGTTCTTCATGAGTGTATCTCTTGATTCTGATTTATTATTAATATTAGCATTCCAACTTGGATATGTACTAAGAGCATATCGAGAAAAGATTACTTAGTCTCTCTAAACCTATGAAAAGTAGAAACAATCAAATAAACAAGGAAATATAAATAATGATATGAATATTAGGATCAATTAAGAAAATGCATGCTACTTATAACCAATAGAAAGGCTTACATGAAGCATCAGATTTGAAAACATAATTTCACCCATCTTTCAAATAGCGTGAGTGATCTCAGATGAAAAGAAATGCAATCACACACAGAAAATAGACATTAATAATCCATAAATGATACTAGTTTATAACTTTATGAGTCAGAGTGTATTGTTCTTTTGGATAGATAGCGAGTGGGAAATGCATGCTATGAGTTTTATTCCCTTGGAGAGATCAGTCTGACACAGTTTAGCATGGTGTAAAAGTATGAAGTACTCTCCAAAACTCTTGTGATCATGCAAAAATATTCAGAAATGAAATGATTAGATTGTTAGAGATGTAACCCAGTAAATACATTCTAGTTTGAATGACTAACAGGGTAGGAACTATAGGCAGGTGGAATGTGACTGGAGGAGGTGGGTTACTGGAGGCATGCTTTGGAAGGCTCTATCTTTCCTGTGGCCCCTTCCTCCATTTCTTTCTTTGGTTCAGGGCTTTCATGAATGGAACAGTGCTCTTCAATCATGTGTTATTACCATGACGTTTTGTTTCACATTGGGGCCAGAGCAATAGACTTGGTCCATCACTCAACTGAACCTCAGAAACCATGAACCAAAATATCTCCTCAAGTTATCCTTACCAGGTATTTCGTTCACAGTGACAAAGCACTGAAGAATACACATGGAATTCAGATTTCAAAGATAACTCATGGGTAGAAGGAAGAAGAAAGGCAGAGAAATTAAATAGCAGTATAATCCCAACAGTATTTTCAGCCAACCTCCTGGGAACCCCTGAAGCTAGAACATCCCTTCAGTCCCTCATAGGAAACAGATGGCTAGACTTGAAACCTCATGGATATAAATTGTGCCAACCACAGAAAAGCAGCATGACATTGACCACATGGCCCTTTACCAAGACAATTCCTGTATGATCAACAGCTAGAGATTGTCTAATTGGGTATATCCCACAGCTGGAAAAAGTCCTTGGGAATAGGTGTCCAGGAATGTTGTACAACATTCATCTCAGGGTGAAAATCATATGCCAGTGCTCTGAAAATCACATAGAATAGAATTTCCCTGAACACAAACTACCAGTAGACTTTTGGGAAAGCATAGAAGTAGTATCACTTTACTTGTGTATGACAAAAATGAACTTTGCAATTGTGCTAATTAACCAAAAGGTCTAATTAAGCAGTTTTATAACCCAATCAACAAATGGGCTAAGGAACTTCACAGAAGAAGAAATATAATTGATCAACAAACTTATGAAAAAAATGTTCAACAACTCTAGCAATTAGAAAATGCAAATCAAAACTGCTCTAAGATTTCATCTCACTCCAGTCAAAATGACACATCAAGAATACAAGCAAATAAAAGTGCTTATGGAAGGATGTGGAAAAAAAGATAAATTCATACATTGTTGGTGGAACTGCAAATTGGTGCAACCACTATCGAAAGCAGTATGGAGATTCCTTAGAAAACTTGGAATGGAACCATCTTTTGACCCAGTTATCTCATTCCTCAGTTTATACTCAAAGGACTTAAAATCAGCATACTATAGTGACTCAGTCACATCAATATTTATAGCAGCTCAATTCACCATAGCAAAACTATGGAACCAACCTAGATACCCTTCAACAGATGAATGGATAAAGAAAATGTGGTACATATACACAATGGAATATTACTCAACCTTAAAGAAGATTGAAAGTATGGCATTTGCAGATAAATGGATGGAACTGGAGAATATTGTGCTAAGTGAAATAATCCAATCCCCTCAAACCAAAAGCAACATGTTTTCTCTGATAAGTGGATGCTGATCCATACAGGTGGTGGATAGGTCAGAATGAAGGAACTTTGGATTATACAGAGGGGAGAGAGGGGAGAGGTGGAGCAGTGGGCATTTGGAATGATTGTAGAATGAGACAGACATTATTACCCCATATTCACGTATTAAAAAATTTAAAAAATGTTCATCTCTGTCAAAAAAAAATAATGAAAAATAAGCAAATAAGAGTAAAAAAACTAGACTCACACACACAAAAAAGAAATTGTGGTGTATATATACACAATGGAATATTACTCAGTCTTAAAGAAAAATGAAATTATGGCATTGGCCAGTAAATGGATGGAACTGCAGAATATCATGTTAAGCAGAATAAGCCAAACCCAAAAAATTCAAAGGCCAAATGTTTTGTCCAATAAGTGGATGCTGATCTTTAATTTAATTTAAACATTTCAATATAAGGACATATCTGTAAATACATATAAATAAAGATATAGATAAAATATAGATAATATGGATACAGATACATAGTACAATAATCTCCACCCTAGTCTAACATAGCATTTTTAAAGATCTAATTAGAAACAATTCCAGAAATAACTATTAGAATGTATTTATATTGACTCAACATCATGCACTCTGAAAATGGTCATAATGAATATTAGAAATTGTTTTAGGATATGATCACTAGTAAAAATATTCAAGGAGGGAAGAAATCCTTGAGAAAATCTCAGTTTTGGTGAGAAGGTTTAAAGATCTTTGTGAACCCAGCAGTCTTGCTCAGAATGGAATGCTGGAAGTCTTAGCAATTGTACTCCTCATTCTTTATTTAAAATCACAGATTATTTTGTCATAAGGTCTTTTCAGTAGATAACTAAATCTTTAAAATAGATTCTCCATATAAAAGAAATTTCCTAAAGGGCAGATATGAGAAACTACCAGTTTTCCAGAAAGTTTATACCACTCTATGCATGCACACATGATTGTGAAGCACACTGGTACTTGCTTGCTGGCAAATGTGGCCAAGCATCACCTGAGATGTGACCTTAGTATAACTTGCGTCATGATAGCCTGGTCTTTGCAAAAAAGATTTTCAGCTTCTACTATGTCTAGATTTTGGACATTACCAGTAGCTAATCCAAAATCACCATAAATGTAATAAGCAATAATTTAGTGAGTTTGTAATACCAAATAACTAGAAGAAACTTAGACCTCTATTATACTGAGTTAATATTTAAATATTTAAAATGAGTAGTTTTATGTAAAATTTAGTGTTATAGTGTCCATGATACACACATCTGCAGAAATCACAGAACCACACTTGTTGACGTCCCATAAGATCCTCTGGGAAAAGTTAAAATTCTTTTAAATCCCTCATTGATGAGAAACAAGTGAAATAATCTGATATTAGACTTGGCTTTAGATTGATGCCACTTTTATAAAATACACACACACACACACACACACACACACACACACACCTACAAGGTGCTCATGTTTTTGTGGTGAACAGAAATACCCAGGGAGGAGTAAAAACCCAAGTGTTAATGGAGGTTACAATTGAGAGATAGGATTTCATCTGATTTTCATTCTTCATCTTCATACTTTTTATTTATAGATTTTCTCAGGCATATGTTACTTCTATGTTTTTAAAAAGTTGTGAATTTGAATAGACCATTATCTGCTCAGTCCCTGTCATTGACTTCATAGTGTTCTTACAGCACCTATAGACTTTGTCTCATGCTCTTCAACTATTTGGTAAATTCAAACCATATTCACCTCCTTAACTTTACCTCCACTTCAGACATCTTCTACTTCTTGATATGGATTCCTGTCAAACCTGACCAATCTCCTTTTATTCTATCATCCTCTCTTACCTTCAACTGTGAAATGCTTAAAAGCACATCCATCCATACTCTTCCATTGTTTAATGTATATCATACATTACACATCAAAATATCTGGGATGAATTTGAGAATATTTACTCTTGTTGTTTTCACTTACTATTATTTCTGAAAATGAATCTGGAATATTACTGCATCCTTTTTTTAATTTAAGCCAACAGTACCATTTACAACTACAAGGCAGTTTTTAGAATATTTTTTTAAAAAAGAATTAACCTTATTATTTACTCCTATAAGTGGGGGCAAGAATTAGACTTTATACTCAAAGCAATTATTGCCATTCTTATAGCAATAATTTTATCCAGCTTCCCAAATACAAGATGTTTTATGGTATTAAAGTTAGGTATTAATAATATTCAATTGTTGAATCAATTCAGAGCCAAACTATAAAGCATTAATATAAAATACTGAAGTTGATACCATTGCCATAGTCTTTCTATAGAGTATTTTTGGCTATAATGGACCAACTAGATTTCAGAGACCATGTCATTTCCTCCTTTCTATTCATTCATACTCTAATCTTGTATAATGTATTGCAATAGATGATTAGGTAAAATATCAAATAAATGAATGAAGAGGCTGAAAATGACCGGGTGGATGTCCAAACTATGTACAACAAATCTTCCTGTATTCAGAGCTCTCTTTGATTTCTATAAATCTATCTTTAAAGAGCTGGGCTGATTTCACACTTTAAGATATTTTAAAAATTCAATTAGGTCACCAATTCTAACCACTTTCATATTTGATCTAGATTTCAAAAAAGAATCAAATAATTAACCTGGGTGACTTTATATTTTCCTGGCTTTGTCATGAGCATAGCTGTTGATGTACTGGATTATGTATAAGCACAATGTTCCTTGTGGAGTGATCTGAACAGTTAATGCATATTGTTGAAACCCAGGTTGTACTTCTTAATATATATCTCCTTGATTATGACCCTCACAGGGAATTAGAGCAACAGCATAACACTATTTGAAAGAAGGAATTTTATCTGAGACAAATGACAAGTGAAAGCATTTCTCAATTGGGAAAAATCATTGAATAAGTAATGGTTAATACAACATGTAGAATACATTTAGAGTTGTGTTAATATATTCATGCATATTCATAATAGGTTGAACTACCATTTTTTCTTGCTTTAGAAAATTCTACTTGTAAACCAACTGATGGCAATTGACAGCTACATAGAAAGCATCAATAAAGCGATGTTTTGTAAGGTAATCAGAAAATTAGAATTCTTTGTATTCAGGAAAGCTCACTCATATAAATTTTGGATGAATATGCTTATTACTGAGAGGAACATTGTGAACAAAAAATTTGAATCAGCATCACATGTAGACACAGTCTATGAATTTAAACTAATTATGTGGTAATTTTTAATAATTCCAATAAAATAGAAGCAGCATACTTCATCCATTTGTAGAAATCACAATATTTTTAAAAACATCTGTGTAGACACATATTATATTAATGATGTGTGCTAATTTAATTTCTTTACTAAATAGTTTAAATCTTTGAAAGTAATTATCAAAAAGAACTGTTTTATTTTTATTGTAATTGTGTGAACCGCTTCATGGTTATAAGCCATATGAAAAAATAAGAAATTCAGCATGTTTAGCTATAATAATATGAGCACATTTGTTATGGTTTAGACATGAGGTTGTCCCCTGCCAAGTTTAGAGGTGAAATGATGGGGTTGAGAGTTGTAACCTAATTAGTGAATTAATGCTCTTTTAGAAATGAACTGGGTGGTAATTGTAGGCAGATAGGGTATGCCGGTATGTATGGTGGTCATTGGGACTGTACCTTTGTTTCTGGTGAGGGGGTGGTCACTTGGATTGTACTTTTAGGGTATATATTTTGTCTGTCTGTCTGTCTGTCTGTTTCTCTTTTATTTTTTCTGTCTTGCTTTCTCTACTTCCTAGTACGATATCCTGAGACATTTTCTTCCCCCACACTCTTCCTCCATGATGTTATCTCACCTTGGTCTCCAAAGAATAGAATCAGCCATCTACGGACTGAGAGCTCTGAAACCAAGAGCACCAAATAAACTTTAACTCCTCTAAAGTTGCTTTTGTCAGATCTTTTGGTTAGAACAGTAAGAATGCTCACCGAAACAGAATTTGGTACTGAGAAGT
>JAJEJO010005806.1:265760-284409 GCA_020662805.1 Glaucomys volans
AGGAAAGATGGCTTGAGGGCATCTCAGGAATTGGCAAGAGCACACCTATTTCAGGCTCAAGGGTGTAAAAGTAAAAATTCACTTGAGAAGAGACCAGTGGGGCACCCTGCTTGCACAGGGGAGCTGCTGAAGTTGTTTCACCATGCTCAGTCACCCAGGCTTTTGGAGGCTTCTGCAGCCACAGTCCCTGGAGGCTTGCCTACTACTCCAGATGGCAGCAGATCATGGTGTCAGTCACCTGGTGCTGCTTCTGCAGGAATGGCGGGATGCTGGAGTTAGAGGATCAGGGAGACTTTCACCAAGATTTTAAAAGAAGATCTGGGAGACCAAGCAAAGCGTCGCAGGGTCAAAGTCCCTGCAGGTTATCCCTGATAGGGCAGTGTATGGAGATGTGAGGAGGAAGCTGAAGCTTCACTGGAGACTCCAGAGATTAAAAAATGCCAGTACCATGGAATATCTGTCCAGAATAGCAGCAGGAATCAAGCAAAGACAAGGCGAGAAAGAGATCATGTGGTCGGAACTACACATCATAATGAGCACATCATGATGCCATTTGCTCCAGATGTTACAAGGGCATGCCCACAAGGACCTGCTTCTTAAACAAGGTTCCAACTCCTGCAGGTTCCATCACCTCCCAATAATGCCTTCGGAGGTAAAAGCTACCTCTGAACACTTTCCCCAAAATCCCAACTCTGAACACCACTGCATTAGAGTTAAAGTCCTCAACATATAAGGCTTTGGGGAAAAATCATGACCCAAACCTTAAAAACAGTATGTTTTTGTTGTTGTTGTTGTTTGTTTGTTTCTTTTGACAGATTGCTTAAAACTTTTGGTGCCTCTATCTTCTTGTAGTTAAAAGGGGATACTAATTGCACTAACTGAATGCAATAGTAGATGGAATGTGCCTACAATGATGCTTGGTAAGTGCTTAATTAAAGTATGCACTTAGAGTGTCATAGAGATCAGACAAGAAGATATGCATTAATTTTGCATTCCCATTTCAAAACCCACACTCCTTTCTCCTTCCTTCTATTCCACAGGTGGTTAGTGTCTTTCTCTATTGCTCAGATATAGGTAGAAAGAATGTAAAATTAAATAGCTACAAAAATCACATGTTACTTTGAAATAGGAAGGGGGTAATCAAACAAGCATTTGTGTGTGTGTGTGTGTGTGAGAGAGAGAGAGAGAGAGAGAGAGAGAGTTTCATTGTTTGCTCTAGTTTGTATCTGGAATGTGCCCACAAAGCCCATGTGTTCAAGGCTTAGTCCCTAGCTTTGCAGTATGGGGAGGCGATAGAAAATTTAAGAGGCATAACAGGGGGTTTTAGTTTATGGGTGGTGTGCTTCGAAAGAGACTGTGGGTCACTCATCTCTCTCTCCCTCTTTGATACCTTGACCTCAAGGTGAGTTGCTTCGCTCTCCCACACTCTCCCCACCAGGATGTGCTGTGTCATCACAGGCTCAAAAAAAAAGCAAGTGAATCATTCCATCATGGATCAAAATCTCTGTAACCATGAGCCCAGACCAACCTTCCCCCTTTTAAAGTTGATTATCTCTGGATTTTGTTAAAATAGTGGAAACCTGAGTAATGCAGTATTAATAAGACCAGACTTCCTTCCAAGTTTTATTACCATAGAGGAAAACTTTGAAGAACTCAGTTATGGAGAGAAGTTCCAAAATTATCTTTAGCATGACTTTAGCCTTATTTTTTCAAAATAAATGGCCAATAAAGGAAATGGATGATTCAAATGTTCCATTTCAGTTTAACATGAATCATATATTTATTGTGTCTAATGGTGTGAGGCATTAGATTACTCAAGGCAGCTTGTAATATTATGCAAATTCCAATTTTGAAAGATTTAGAGCCAGTGCTTAGAACAACTCTGTTTAAAAATTAAACTTGTTTAATTAAATAAATTACATTTTCAAGTGTATTAAACACTCAGAATCTTTCACTTCCATAATTAATAGACTACATTTTCCTCTTTTTGTCCCTTTGTGTTTCTGAGTCTAGCATCTCTGTGCTTGTGTTGTATTATTTATCTCTTCCCAATTCTATCTGGTAATGTTAGATTGACAGTTTAAAATTTACTATGGTAGAAAGATACATGTAACCAAAATCTGCAAACACTTCCATACTTAGGCTTCTCTCATTATTTAATTTTCTAGACTAAAGAAAAATGTATAGTGTTAAAAATGGAGAATAAACTTAGAAGAGTATTTTGTCTTCAGTCATTACATCATGAATAGGGCAGAATGACTGGTTGATGTGATATGTTCCAAAAGTGGCTCTTTGCCTTTCTTTTCATCAGTGTTGAATGGTTATCCCTCATTCACAGCTACCTACAAAATTGGACAATTTCTCTGTTTCAACATCATTACTGTTCAACTCAACCAACATCTGCCTCCTTCCTCTTTAGATATCTTATTTCCAAGAACACACCAATTTTCTAAACATGTGATTCTCTAAGAACCTATTTTCTGAGAATCTCAAAATAAGACAGTAGAAGTCAAAAGTGATTTGAAGGAAGATATAATAAAATGAGATGTTTTAGCAGGCGGACAATGAGGACGATACCTTAGATGATAGGTGGGGCATGGATAGCTCTAGGTGTGTTGTAATTTTGCAAATGTTAAAATACAGTAACCTGGGATGAACTAGGAGAAGATACTAGCAAACATGTATGAATTTTCAGATCTGAGGATATTGAATAATACAAGGGGAACAGTGACTATATGAACTATGTAATCATATGGCTCTTGCTTATAGAATCATATAAGAACGATAATGAGAGGCTAAAGGTAAATAATCACCAGTTTGTGGTGAAATGTGGAAAACAGAAGGATTAACTGCTGTCATATAAAGAGACAATTACCTCCTCAACAAGCTGCAGAACACAAAGGAGAACCAGGCCTACGTCTTCATTATTTAAAAGAGTACTTTAAAATTTATTTATAAGTTATATTGCTTTTAAAAAAGTTACTTAAATTGCTTTTAAAAAAGTTACTTAAAAGGGTAACAGAGTACCAAAGAAGTTGGTACTCTCAACTCTGAGGCAGGTTTTGGACTCAGATTTGGTGTTTTGAAGGGAAAAGTTGGACTGTACGAGTGGGAATAGGGCCCACACAGCTGAGGCCACCACTCCCTGGAAGTCCAGTCTCGGGATGCCACCCCTACCTGGAGGTCTGGTCTCAGGGTCCTGTTGCCGCCACCACCACTGCTGCCACTGCCTCTGCTGCCTGGAGATCCATTGCCAGGGTATCTGCAGGTTTACTGCCACTTCTGTCAGGGAATACCTCTGCCAGGGGGCACCAGTCAAGGCCTGGAAGTGCAGTGCCAGGGTGCCTGCATGTTTGGCTGTGCTGGGGGTCTTCTTGCTGGGAATGCTAGTGGCTGTCATCTGGATGCTTCTTCCCAGGGTTGCTCCACTGTGTGAGCACATCCTTGGTGGTCTCTCTGCTAGTTGGAAGGCATTGAGATCTTAGGACTAAAAAGCAGCAGAGCCTGGGGAATCTGAAGCCCAGATTCAACAGATGGAGACTGGGACTTTCAAGGGCTTGTCTGGTTCTAAAAATCCCATGAAAAGTTGGAGACTGGGGACATTTTGCCTGGGGGAGCACAGGTTGGAGAGGCTGGGGAGAGCCAGGCTATCTCTACCTCCAAGAGTCCTGAAGTCCATGGGAACAAATGGGGCTGGTTACATCTGGTACAAAGTTTGGAAGAGGAAGGGAGGGCATCTTGCTATCAGCTTGCCCAGTCAGCTGGTCTGGCTCCCACTGGACAGGAGCTACCATCAAGCTCCAAGCAAACGTACCGATCAGTGGAGAAGGGAAACTGGGAAATTTTTTAACACAAATGGAAACAATTGTTCAATTTTCCATTTAGATTTTTTTTCCCAACATATCTACCATATTTGAAACCAAGTATTTTTTATGCATCAGTTTATTGAGGACTGGGATATATGAATAGTATTTCACATCAATAAACTTAAATAAATACAAGAATCATATGGTAATCTCAATAGATGCAGAAAAAGCATTTGACAAAATACAGCACCTCTTCATGTTCAAAACCTTAGAAGAACTAGAACATACTTCAGCATTGTAAAAGCTATCTACCCAAGGACAGCATCATTATAAATGGAGAAAAATTGAAAGCATTCCTCTAAAAATTGCAACAAGACAGGGATGCCCTCTTTTTCCACTTCTATTCAACATCATCCTTGAAACTCTAGCTAGAGAAATTAAACAGCAAAAAGAAATTAAAGGGATACAAACAGGAAAAGAAAAATTAAAATTATCACTATTTGCTAAAGACATGACTCTATATTTAGAAGATCCAAAAAGCTCCACCAGAAAATTTCTGGAACTAATAAATGAATTCAACAAAGTAACAGCATATAAAATAAACACCCATAAATCAAATGCATTTCTATACTTCAGTTATGAATCCTCTGAAATAGAATTTAGGAAAACTACCCCATTCACAATAGCTTTAAAAAATATAAAATACTTGGGAATCAATTTAACAAAAGAAGTGAAGGACCTCTACAATAAAAATAACAAAACACTAAAGAAAGAAATAGAAGAAAAACCTTAGAAGATGGAAAGACCTTCCAAATTCCTGGACAGGCAGAATTAACATTGTCCAAAATGCCATACTACTAAAAGCGCCATACAGATTTAATGAAAGTCCTATTAAAATCCCAATGGCATTCTTCATAGAACTAGAAAATCCAATCATGAAATTCATTTGGAAAAAGAAAGAGAGAGAGACCAAAAAAACCAAAGCAATCCTTAGCAAGAAGAGTGAAGCAGGAAGCATCGCAATACCAGACTTTAAACTATATTACAGAGCCATAGTAACAAAAACTGCATAATATTGGAACCAAAAGAGGCAAGTAGCCCAATGGCACAGAATAGAAGACACAGAGACAAACCACATAAGAACAGTTATCTCATAATAGATAAAGGTGCCAAAAACATTCCCCAGAGTTTTGGTAGCCTATTTAATAAATGGTGCTGGAAAAATTGGAAATCCACATGTAACAAAATGAAAATAAACCCCTATCTCTCACCCTGCATGAAACTCAACTCAAAGTGGATCAATGACCCACTAGAACAGAGACCCTGCACCTAATAGATGAAGACAGACCCAAATCTTCATCATATAGGCCTTAGATCTGACTTCCTTAATAAGACTCCTAAAATGCAAGAAGTAAAATCATGAATCAATAAATGGAATGAATTCATACTAAGAAGCTTTTTCTCAGAAAAGAAAATAATTAATAAATGTAAAGAGAAAGCCCATAGAATTGGGAGTAAATCTTTACCACATGCACCTCAGATAGAGCATTAATCTCCAGGTTATATAAAGAACTCAAAAAAATTAACACCATAAAAACAAATAATCCAATCAATGTATGGGCTAAGGAAAAGAGCAGACACTTCACAGAAGAAAATATACAATCTATCAACAAACATATGAAAAAATGTTTATCATCTCTAGCAATTAGAGAAATGCAAATCAAAACTACTCTTAAGATTTTATCTCACTCCAGTCAGAATGGCAATTATCAAGAATACATGCAACAATAAATGTTTGTGAGGATATGAAGATAAGGTACACTCACACATTAGTGGTGGGACTACAAATTGGTGCAACCATTATGGAAAGCGATAAGGAGATTCCTCAGAAAATTTGGAATTTAACCACCATTTGACCCAGTATCTCAGTCCTCCATTTATACCCAAAGTCTTAAAATCAGCATACTATAAGTGACACAGCGACATCCATGTTTATAGCAGCTCAATTCACAATAAACTATGGAACCAACCTAGATGCCCTTCAGTAGATGAATAAAGAAAATATGGCATAGGTACACAATGAAATATTACTCAGCCTTACAGAAGAATGAAATTATAGCATTTGCAGTTAAATAGATGGAACTGGAGAATATCATGCTCAGTGAAATGAGCCAATCCCAAAAAACAAAAGCCCCAATGTTTCTCTGACATGAGGATGCTAATTCACATTAAAGGTTGGGGGGTCTATGAAAGAATAGAGTTACTGTCAATTAAGTAGAGGGGAGTGAAGGGAGAGTAGGATTAGGGGGGAGTAGGTAGATTAGTTGAATGAATCTGACATTATTACCTACCTACATATATGACTACACTACATGGCCAGTGTGATTCTACAGCACATACAACCAGAAGAATGAGAACTTATACTGTACTTATATATGAAATGTCAAAATGCATTCTATTGTCATGTATAACTAATTAGAACAAGTAAAAAAAGGAAACAATTTGGAATAGGAGCTTAAAAACTGAAAAAATAATAAATCCTTATTTTACCCTGAATACCTTGGGTCTATCAAAGTGGCCAAATCGTCCATGTTAGTGGCTAATATTCCCCTTATTTAAGACACTAGAATGTTTCCATTAAACAAACAAAAATAGCCTCCTTTCTTGGCTGCCAGAGATATAACTTGTGTTAAGACAAACCAGAATCTGAATGAGCAAGTATTCAGTTTAACAAAGAAAGAAAGGAAAAGGACCATGTGTTTGAGAAGACTCAGTCAAACAGTTATGGCAAGAGATAGGGGAACATAAATGCAATTGAATCTTGAAAGTATGCAAGTAATGTAAAGTTAGATAAACTCTCTAATAGACTCTGGAATTATCAGAGTAGACTCTGTCAGTCACAGGATTTTGAGCACGACAAGGACTCTGGGAGATGTGTTAACATCTTGCTAAGATGACTCTCGGAAGCTTGGAGAAAGCAGTGCTCTGTGGTAAAGTTGATACACTAGCTATGCTTGACAAACTATAGAAGAAAGAATCAAAAGGCTCAGAGAAGCCGAAATACTAGAAGAAAAATACTAATAAAACCAACCTACCTACCACTTTCTGAGTGGGAGGACTCAGAGGTCTTTCTGTTCTGAAGCAACATTGATGCAGTGTTGAGAAGGGGAATTAGCATCTTTCTGTACTTGTTAAGTCTTTACATTATACCACAGTTCTGGAATGATTTTTTTTCTTTTCTTGTTATACCCCTCTCTCATTTCAAATTGAGGAATGTCTAATGACCTATCTTCAGATTCATTTTTATTCCTTGGCATGTCTAGTCTACTGATATATACATCCAAGTCATTCTTCATTTCTGCTAAGGTAGTTTTTCTTTTGCTATCATCTCCTTTTGAATTCCTTTCTTAGAAAATCCTCCTCTTTGCTGATGTTACACACCTGTTTTTGTATATAGTCTTCCTTTTTCCCTAGATTTGTCAACCTTCTTACTTTAATGTTTCTATCTGATAATTCCAAAATCTGTCATGTCTGACTCCAGATCCGATGCTTATTTTACCTCTTCAGTCTGTGGTTTTCTGGGTTGTGTAGCATTCCTTAAAATTTCTTATTTGATAGCCAGTTATGAAATGTGGGAATAAGGATGAGAAACAAATCGCCAGGAGAGTAAAGTGCCATGCTAATCTGAACAGAAGTGCCACTGTGACTACGTTAGCTATAGCTGTACACACCAGCTTCAACTTCCTTTGGTGTCCTTGTTTATGTTGACTTTGGTCTTCCCTGTACACTATTCCTCTTAGATATTTTGTGTCTTGCAGCTATTTCTATAGTAATTCACTGTTATTATTCCTAGAGCTTTCTGGATCATATGATTAAATGTCAGTATTTTAATGAGTTTGGGTTCCTGGGATTTGACTTCATAACTGTTTGGTAGTTTTCCCCCACCTTCTTAGGTGAAGAAGGAAGTCCAAATGGCACTGTAGTATGAGAAATGTCCTTCTCCCATGTTTAATAAGATATAATAACTTCCTTTTCTGGAGAGTAGGTCTTTGTTTCAGTCTTTTTTCTGGATTTATTTCACAATTCTTTGTCTTCCCCTGTAAAAGACAAGAATTCTATTTTGGTTTTTCACAGGGAGAATTTGGTGGAAATCATGGAGACTAAAAAAAAAAAAAAGTATATGAGTCCCTTTCAGACTTCAGTCCAGGAGTTAACTCTGAACAGTGAGTCATCAAGATTGTCATGTAGCTAGGTCTGATAGTGCCCACCTGTAATTCTTGCTGCTCAGGAAGCTGAGGCAGGATAATTGCAATTTTTGCATCCAGTCCACACAACTTAGCAAGATCCTGTCTCACAATAAAAATAAAGAGCTGGAATTAGCTCTGTGATAGAATGACTGCTTAGTATTTATAAAGCCATGGGTTCAATTCACAGTTCTTATATAAAAGAAAAAAAAAAGGTATTAAGTGTTCCAAGATTTGACTTCAGGTTCTTCCCATTCAATAAGTCAATCTCTCATCTGTGACCATCTTGATTGACTCTCTCTCCAGATTGTGGTGAAGCACCTTATCCTATGACCACTTTTCTGATGCATGTAAAATTACTGATGCTTTCCACCCCAATGAAAAGATAAATATTTGAGGCAATAGATATGTTCAACACAATTTAAGCATTACACAAAGTATACATATATCACATTGTCCCATAAGTATGTAGTTTCATGTGTTGACTACAAACTAGGCTTAATATAAAAGCCATTGGTTCTTGGTGTGTTTAGCTTTTCTGCTATTATCAACTGGATGGCAGAGGAAGAATCTCTTCACATGTTGTGATACAGTTGGAGCTAGTAGTCTCTGTGTGCAGTCTTTTTAATAATCAATGCCTTAAGAGCTGAAACAGGAAGTCTGTTTATTCAATCATCTCACTCTTTTTATACTCATCAATATTTCATTCTCTAGCACACAAATTTCCTGGGAATATTTTTTCATATCTAGTGCTCTGCGTTGAACAAAATTCTCAGGTAGAAAAGGTAGATGTTTCCTATCCCTGGTTAGGCTGGTTGCTGTCATAGGTCCTAGGCTTGACCAGTAAGACACTCTTAAGTAAAGTGAATCTTGAGGAAGTTGTTCCAATACCCAGGAATAGCAGAGACCTTCTTTGGTCACTGTACAAGGATACCTACTGAATGGAATGTGTTGGTTCTTGGTAACTGTGCTATTTTCAGAGGCCTTACTCTTTACATTGCCATGATATTCTCTGGATTTTATAGCAACAAACTTGCCCTTAATCCCTGTCTATTTCCCAAGCCTAGTTCTCTGTGAATTTTTGACCTACTCAAAGTTAATGTCCTTTCAAATATGCATGTAAAAATAAAATCAGGGTAGCTCACATTTCCATCCTTAAGTTGGTCTTATTAAGCACAGTTAGTTTTTTCTTGAATGAGAACATAAAAACTGACACAGAATATCTTCATTCAGAATTATTTGTTTATCCATTAAAATATGAACCTCAACAAAATAGTATCTTCATTACAAGATCTGTGTGTGTGTGTGTGTGTACGTGCACGCGTGCACACTTGCATATGCACACATATGGTACTGGAGATTGAACCTAGCAGCATGATACCTCTGATTTATATCCCCAGCCCTTCTGATTTTTATTTTGAGACAAGAGTCTTGCTAAGTTGGCCAAGCCAGCATTGAACTCACTATCCTTCTGCCTCAGCCTCTCAAGTTGCTGGGATTACCAATATGTACCAACAGGCCTGATCTTAGAATTTTTTCCTTTATCCTTTAAAAGTAAAATAAAAAGAAAATGATATAAGTGAATTGTGTGAACTCCTTATACAAGGAATTGTATAGGAATAACAGGTAAAATACTTAACATCTAATATTTATTGACTACATTACAAAGCATTGTTACCTAATAAAACCTAATTTACAATTTAGCTTATTCATTATTTATCCTGTTTCTAATGAGAATGTATTAATCCAAAATATGTCCTATATAGGCAGTTATAGCAAGAATTACTTATTAAATACATTATTAAAACATTCACTGACAATAGGTCAGTGAAATATGAACTTCTAAAATAAATTGATATTCATTTCCAGGTGAAGTTCTTTCTTGTGAGATTAATTTCATATACCCACAAGGTTAAAAATTATATATTATATAAATGTAAAATACCTAATTGATAGGTTTTCAGAAAGTAAAAATTAATAAGGAAAGAAAACATTTTGGATAAAAGTCCTAATACTGTAGTTGAAATACACTTATACAAAAGTTTTAGATAATTTTTGTTGGATTTTCAATCTGGGTGGAATGATAATATGCATTACATAATTAGTGATGCTTGCCATAAAATAAATAATTGAAATTCAAAAAGTTGTACCAAAGGGCAATGATTTTAAAATATCCATGAACACATTTTTCAACCACAATTTTTTAATGTTAGGTTTTAAATTTGGCTTAAATATTCTTTGGAGCTGAATCTGTTCAGAAACCTAAATTAATTGAAAAAAATCTAGGAAGACAATGGAGAAGAACTAGGGCTAAAATGAAAACAACAAGAGGTATTTTCTTGTAAATACTCAGCAAAGCTGAAATATTAAATATATGCTAGGCAATCAGTGACTTCTTTACTGTCATTAAGTGTTTTTTTTTTTTTTTTGTATCATTCCCTTTTGATTTTTTAAGAGCACACATACCTACACATGCACATGAAACAGCTGAATGCCTAAATCTTATGTATTTCCCTTGGTGTATGTAAAGGTATAATTCCTTAAATAATTTTATTTCAAAGATGTCAAATGAAATTTGAAATGATGATTTAAAAATACTCATTAAGCAGACAGTGAAATATGGTAAAATTCATGATTAGAAAGGAATTTGATACACACATGAAAATTAGGATAAACACAAGACATCAGTCATACAAAAATAATTTGAAGATTAGAAAATTCAATGTGAATTAAAATTCAGAAACATGTCCAACATATTGCCAACGTTAGTTGTACTGGTTTTATGTTGAGAAATTATTTCTAGAATCTGGAAATCTTCACAGCATCTTGACATCAGTATTTTTGGAGGCAGGTCTTAGGTAGATGTTACTAGTGCTGACATTGGTATGTTAAGTATGGAAACTTGACAGAAGAAACTAAGTTAAAGAAAAATTAATTGCTCTTCTTTGAATTGCAAAACTCATAAGATGAAAAATTATATGCATCATAATTTTTGCATGTTTTTATTCATCTTCTAATTTATAATCTTTGTTCAAGAGAGTTGCAAGGAAAGTGATTACAGCTTTCAGGTTTTTAAGATTCTATACAATGCTATACCTTATTTAATTCAATTTGCATTTTTTCCAACTTATCAACACATCCTTCCAGTTGAGTTCATTATTTCCTCACACACTTTCCTTTTCTCAACCCTTATCCTCAAATCTAACAGTCAACACCTACAGACCCATTAAGTCAAGGAGTCAACACCTACATCAGCCATTAAATAACTTTGAATTTTAGCAAAATTTCCCTCACAGGGCTTCTCTGTATCCATTTTCAGACTCTGTTAACACTGTCTAGTTACTACATATCAATTACTTTTTAGAAAAAAAGCATAATTTTTTTAAAAATAGTTCTCTTGCTGTACTTTTCCAATAGCTTTCACTGTCCTTTTTACCCCATTGTACCATTGTTGGTCTAAAATGAGTCCCAGTGTTCTTACTGCTAATCCTCTAACTCAGTTGCTGCTATCTTTTTTTTATGTTTTGTGCTTTTATTCTACTCCTTTAATCCTGGAATAAGTCACTGCCACCTTGGCCTCTATTTTTTCATGAAGTTATAAAAATTCCACTTAGAGTGATTTAATTTTTTTTTCTGTTTCTAACTGAGATCTTTTGTATACTTTGCCTGGAAAGAATATTCTTAGTCTTATCTTCTGTTGACATCACCCTACAGCTTTGTAAACACTGTTCTGTGGATCAGCACTTACAAAAGTTATTAAACTTTTCATATAATAGCTGCCAATTACATTTTTAGTGATAGTTACTGAATAAATAAAGGACAAAAAGGAAGTAACAGAGAAATGATAATTAGGTTAGTAAGGAAGACAAATCACATTTCAAGTTGAATTTAAAAAAAATCTGTGTTGCATTAATATTGTTCTCTTGCTGCTTCAAATGATGCTGTGTGCTTTTCTTTATGAGCCAGCTTTTCTTTGGATCCTTCAAATTTAAGTACTTCTGTCTCAACTCTGCCAATACACAAGCTTCATAGGGAAACCATTATTATATGACACAAATACTGAGACTTCCATAGCAAACTTCCTTAAAAGCAGAAACTTTGTAGAACTTGGAAAATACAATGCATTATTGACCTGATTGTCTAATACCCAACAGATTACTTTTTCTAGGGCTTAGTTCCCACATTATCTTTTGATGTTCCTGCAGAAGAGGTGAGTACTTGCAACACCAGCAGCCTAATTAGGAACACTCCTGTCACTGGGGGATATCTCAGACTTTCTTCATGCCCGATCATCATGTTCTGAAATATACAGGGTAGGGTAATGCATCTTATAAATGCCAATTTATTTAAGTTCTAATCATAGATACTTCATCAACTGACAAAAGAAAAACCTCTGTAGGTACACCACTTCAAAATCTGGGACAACTTACATGTAATTTCAGGAATCAGCAGGGACACACAGCTGGAGAAAAATAAAAAGCTTGCTGTAATTGAAAATTGCCTTGCAGCTTGTTTGTGATTAAAATGAAGTTCAGTTCCTTGAAATCTTGTTTAGCAATTAAATCTGTTTTAGTTAGGCATTGAAATATTGTCTATTGTCCAGGAATGATCAAACTGGTACAGACATGTCTTAGTATTGAATGTTACATGAAAATGTGAATTTAAGAAAATGTAGTTACATTGATCACCACATGCAGAAGGTAGTCTTTTAGAGTAATGAGGGGAGAAACTAGTTCAGTTAAATTATCCATCCATCTTGAAAATTCAGAATTAAATTGGATCATTATATTCCAAGATGTTAATAATGACAAAGCTGAGTGTCATACCTGGAATTAAACTTTCTCAGGATTGTCTGGTCTATGCACAGAATTCCTTGCATTCATCTCTTCTAGTTGACTAATTTCCCGTGTGGGTCTCTTATGCGGGTATATGCAAATAAATTTGTGGTTAATAAAAATCTGTTATCTTCAACTCAGCTCCAAATTTCATTGTTTCCCAACAGCTGCTTCAAATAAATAAAATGAAGGTAACATTTACAAAGGGAAGAAAATATTTCCTGCTCTTCTAGGAAGGCTCCACTCACAGCAACTAAATAAAAAAAGTGAAATTTATTTAATTCACTTTGCAGCTCTGGGAACCTGTAATCATCCTGTGCCTTCTTGGGAATATGGTTTTTGACAGCTTTGTTTTTTAGTTAATATTTTTTACTGTTGAAAGGCTTATGTACATTTTTCTCTACTTTAATCTGTTTTCCCATAGAGAGTGTAATAAATTCCCAGGCAAATATTTGCATGTCTATGTCTGTCTCTTGGTAGGCTGTTTACATTAAGGCTCCTGTATAAGTTAGATGAGCTCACCTCAGTTGCTACAGCTTTATTATTAACGCAGCCTGAATCCCTTAGTTTAAAGTCCATCATATTGAAATTTTATGTAATTGTTGTTACTCTAAATTCACATCAGTGAGTGGACATCATCAATGCATTTCAGAAGGAAATAGAAGTTTCAATTAGATTGGCTACCTTAATAGTAGGATTGCTTTGGTCTTGTTTCCAAAACCTTTGAGTCATTCTCCTCTGCACAGGAAGGATTCTGTCTGACAACTGATTGTTGATTATAAATCACAAGTGGCTAGTCCTGCCTTCTGAACCACAACTGTCTGTCTATGTTCTCTGGGATGCTCACCTTGAAAGCTAATCTTAATCACTCCATAAAGGACAATATAAAGAACAATATAAAATATAAGTGTATGAAATTTGAAGATGCCCAGGATCTGGAAATTTCTGTGTGGTTTCTAAATTTAAAAAGATCACGTGAAAGAAGACATTGTAGAATCTTAGTTTGCTAAATTTCTGTCTCCTCTTTTCAGTGTAAATCATAGTAGGATGTTTCAAACAATCCTTCTCTGTATAAGGCAATAATATTTTAATGTTAGAATGAATTAAAGGTAGCAGCCCTCAAATATTTTTATTTCTGATCTCCTTAAAACAGTTGTTGCGAAATATGCACCTATTGGACAATTTAAATTCAAACCTAAATATTTTATCACAAGATTAAATATTTGCAATAACACAATGTACATTTTTTATGCTATTTATATGATTTCCATTAGGAATGTTAAGCTATAAATTTAGCCTTTTGTTTTGAGTCAATGATTACTATAGCCAAATTAGAAAAATTAGTTCTTAATATCTTAATTGAATCAAACTGATTTTATATCAGAAACAAACTCTAGTTTCTCTTTCCAAAGAAATGTTATTGCGGGCTCCCATGACAACAATCTCACTTCTGCATGAATGTCTAAGATTGAATCCAAGAGAGATTGCACTAGAAATTCACTGAGTTTGTTTTTTGGATGAAACATGGCATTTATCCCTGTAATATGTCTTGTTTTGCTCTTACAAGACCTTCAATCAAATGTAAGACACTCTTCAATTGTCCTTTTCTCTCTTCAGTCCTCAAGGCTTTGCCATCACTAGGGATGGTTCCATAATGTGATGAATGATGGACAATTTGCCTTGATTTCATGAAGTGGGAGAGAAATGATGATTGTCAAAAGGAATATTGAAAAGGACAGCTGAGAAACCACAGGCTTTACTGAGGTAAAGAATTGAATACCTGAAAAACCATTTTATGGAGATTATTTGTGCCTGTTTGAGTCCTAGAATATTCACAGGTGTATATATGCCCCAGTTTGACTTTGAAGACCCTTGCTTGGAGCGTCTTATAATTAGACTCCTCTATTTTTAACTAAGAAAGTAATGCTGAAAAATCAATTAATCACCTCCATCAGATTATGTGTTCCTTTACAATCTGTAAAACTAATCTGATACTAAATTCTTCTTTTAGTCTTCTTTGTCTGATTCTACCATATGCTTATTTTCTTTTATTTTTGGAAACAGTCTTTGTTTTAGTAAAAAATCAAAGGGATCACTATAACTAGAGAATGAGAGAGAGGTATGAGAACTGTGGACTCCCAATCACAGTCTTAGCAAAGTTTGCTCTCTGTATCAGTCATGATTAATGACATAACTTACAGGATCACAAGACCTTTGGGATTTGGACCCATATTCAGAAGGATAGTGTGTCCCTTAGTCACTCTTTCAATATCAATACTGAGCAAGTTGTCTAACTTAGGTATGTTATCTCTATATAAATATTCTTGAATTAATTTAAAGAGAGATATTGACTATGTTTCCTTCTGATTATCTCATCAAGTAGTTCAGCACAATGGTTTGCAGATAACAGACATAACAATATTGATTCACTTTATTTTAAAGTTCTATAACTGACACAAAGAAGAATTAAATTATGTCATTTGTGAGACAATGGATGAAACTTGGGAGCATTATGTCGAGCAACCTCAGAAAGTCAAAGGTAGTATGGTTTTTCACATTTGCAGAAGGTAGAGAGGAAAAATGAAAAGAAAGCTATGTGTAGGAAATAATCTCATGAAAATTGAAAAGAGACCATTAAAGTAGAGGAAGAAATACTAGGGCATTTTATTGACAAATTTACATTGTTATATCATGTGCATGTATGAATATGTAACAGTAAACCCCACCACTATGTATGATTATAGTGAACAAATAAAAACTATGGAGAAAAAAATAAAAGGCTGAAAGATAATTTTCAACGGGGAATGTTACTTTCAGGTATTTAGTTAAAATGATGATTATAAACTTATAAACAAAGAATATGGTTGAAATTAAATAGAAAATAACTACCACAAAACAAAATAACGTGTTTGCATTCACCATCCTCACCTATAAAACTCCTTTACGTGAAACTGAGTAGGTAGTCTTGGGACTTACGATTAGTTGGATGCATATGAGAAAATTTCTTAAGCCTGCTTTTCTAAATTTCCACATGTAAAAAATTAAAAGTTCAACCATATGACAGAATTATTTTCTTTTGTAAATTTTATGGCTTTGTATTTCAATGTCTCTTTCTATAATGATGCATCCATCTCAGTTTTTGTTTTATTATGTCCTTAGTATAAATTCTTATAACAAATTTCCAATAGCAATTGATACACTTAAGTCTTAAATTACAAAAGAGGGAAAGTGATTATTGTTTGCCTTTTCCAGGACTTCATGATTTTCATTTTAATTGGTTTATAATAAAAAATGGAATTAAGTGACTATCAGGTAGTCAAGCACAGAGGCTCCATCACTCGTCACCACAAACCTGTGTCCTGATGTTTGTGAAAACTGTCTAATCAGAGTACACACACAAATAATATAACTTTGCAACAAAGCATGGCAGATGTTCATATAATTGAGGAAATAAGGGGCATATAAATATAACCTGACCTCTCTTAAGTCAATACCATCTCTAAAATAGCCTTCTTATCCTTATCATCCATAGCTTTAAAGGACACTTGTACCTTCTTGAGACTGAAACACTAATTGCATTTTGCTTCATCAATCTATGTCCTTCTGCTCAGGGATATGGATATTCATATACAAAATACAAAAAACTATTATCTTTTTTTTGAGATATGAGATTTTATTATTAACTTTTTAAATAGTCTTGAAATAACAAAGTTATACATATTTATATTTACATGGTACTCTATCTTTTAAATTATTTTTTGTTTTTACAGACTGCATTTGATTCATTGTACATAAATGGGGTACATCTTTTCGTTTCTATGATTGTGTATGATGTAGATTCATACCATTCATGTAATCATACATGCACATAGGGTAATAATGTCTGTTTCATTTCACCATTTTTCATACCCCCCCATTTCCCTCTATGTAATCTAAAGTTCCTCCATTCTTCTCTCACCTCCTGCTCCCCACCCCATTATATATCAGCATCCACTTATCAGGGAAAACATTCCATCTTTTTGGGGGGGATTGGCTTATTTCACTTAACATGATCTTCTCCAATTCCATCCATTTACCTGCAAATGTCATAATTTTATTATTCTTTATGGCTGAGCAATATTCCTTTGTGTATATATACCACAGCTTCTTTATCCATTCATCTATTGAAGGGCATCTAGGTTGGTTCCACAATCCAGCTATTGTGAATTGAGCTGCTATAAACATACTTTCACATTGCTGGTGGAGTTGCAAATTGGTGCAGTCACTCTGGAAAGCAGTGTGGAGAATCCTCAGAAAACTTGGAATGGACCCACCTTTTGACCCAGTTATCCCACTCCTTGGTTTATACCCAAAGGACTTAAGATTGGCAAACACTATTATCTTGATCCATGTCACCATTCTGTGACAAAAATAGCACATCTTAGATCTCATACACTCTTGTACTTGGCCTAATTCCAAAAACTCTGTTTTAAAAAACTGTTTTCTGCTTGTCAAATACTTACCTTTGTATTTTTCATATATTAATTCACAAAATCATCCTAACAGTTGTTATGGATTGAACTACATTCCCTCAGAAAAATAGGTTGAAATCCTAACAGTTTCTCAGAATGTATCCTTATGTGGAAATAAGATCATTAAAGGGTTAAACAAGTTAAAATTAGGTCATGAGGGTAGTTTCTAACTAATATGTCTGGCATCCTTATGAAAAGGGGAAAATTGTACATAGGAGCATACACAGAAAGACAATGATAAAAGAAGAGAAACAATGAAAACACGGTCTTCTACAATCCAGGACTGCCTGAAGCTACCGGAATCTGGGAGGCAGCACAGAACAGATGGTCCTCTAATGCCTTCAGATGGAGAAGGGTGCAGCTAGCATCTCAATTTCAGACTGTTAACATGAAGACTAAGGGATAAAAATTTTTTGTTACTTCACTGCATATACCGCATCCATTAGCTAATTAGTCTGTATTATTTTATTTCTTTACAAAACTAAAAGTTCATTGAAATGTTAGTCATTATAGCAAATTTTTAAACTTGGATGTTATCTTGGGAACACCCAAACTTGCGATAGTGTCAAAAACTAGGATGGTGTTATTTCCTGAAATCTACAAGTAGATATTTTGTCGACCTGTTATCCTGGGAATAAAAATGTTCCAGAACTTTTTATTACTGAATTAACTGAGGAAAACAATTTTTCCTTACAGGCCGAATAAGAATTCCCAATTTCTTATGACTTGCATGTGAAGTGTCCCTCCAAAACTCCTGATAATACAGGAATATTCAGCAGTAAAATGATTTGATTGTGAGAGCTGTAATCTAATCACCTCCTTCCCCATGACATGCTGCCTTACCTTGGGCTCAACACAATACAGTTGGCCATCTATGATCTGAGACCTCTAAAACCATGAGCCCTCAATAAACTTTTCCTCCTCTATGGTATTCTTTTTTGGCATTTTGGTCACAGTGACAAAAAAAGCTAACTAAAACACAACTTTTTTTTGTAAATAAAATTTTATTTATATTTACTAACTGCATGTACTCATTTGCATACTGATTATACTACTTTTCCAGTACAATCTCAGAGCAGTAAAAATAGAAATTTGGAATTTTCAAAGCCTAAAATATACGGTATCTGATCCATTGCAAGTAAAATATAAACCATGCTGTTCTGTGTGGTTGTGCAGATCCATGAAAGATCGCACAGATAGTAACAGGAATTCAGCACTCCATCTGACAGTCTCACATCAGATCTCTAATGCCA
>JAJEJO010005806.1:289409-349360 GCA_020662805.1 Glaucomys volans
AATGAGCAAACAACACACAAAGAAAATTTTCTAAAAATAGGAAAGCAACTCTTCAACTATGTGTCATATCCTGTGATTTAAAAATTTGATTAAAATTTAAAATTCATTTATTTAATTATCGAATCCCATAAGATATGTTACCTCTTTTGTAATAAAAGCATTCCACAATTTTTGTGACCATGTCTCATATTTAAGTGTTAACAAATATTATTACAGAACTTGATAATAATATAGTTGTTTAAAATTCATGATGAATAATAAGAAATATATATGATCATCTTAGCGTAATTGTATCATGTCCATATTTGTTTGAAATCACATCGTTGACATACCAATGTTCATGACCTTTCATTCCAAATTTCATCTTCTCCTTATTTACTTTTGCCAACATGCCCATAACTACCAGTTGCTTTTCTTATTTTGCCTGTTCTGTAGGAAAGCTGATATAGAGATAGAGGTGAGTTTTAAAACCAACCAGTCTTTAACTAGAAGAAGGCAGCAAAATTGCAAGCAAATATATTTAGTATTTGTAATAGCTGGGCCTTTAAATTATTTGGCATTTTATTATTCTCTTATTGATTCCCAATTCCAATTTCCAACATGCCCAGGATAAACTTCCCGCTAATCTAAAGCAGCCCAATCTTCCTCCATATCCTTCCCTACAGAGAAGTATGTTCACATGACTGATTCACTTTTTTATCAGAAATCTCTTGGTCAAATAAATTAATCTCCTAATCTGGTTACTATGCCAAGCTATTAGTTTTTTTTTTAAGAGTCAGCTACATATACAAATGTAATGTTATCATTTTTAAAAAATGTTAAAATTTGTTCTAATTAGTTATACATCACCGTAAAATGCATTTATGCATTTTGATAAATCATACATAAATGGAGTGTAATTTCTCGTTTTTCTGACTGTACAAATTATAGGATCGCACCTGTCATGCAGTCATATTTGCACAGGAGGTAATAATGTCTGCTTCATTCTACTATTCTTCCTACCCCATACCCTTTCCTTCCCTTCACTTCCTTCTACCTAATCTAAAGTAACTCTATTCTTCCCTAGCTCCCCCCGTAGTGAATTAGAGTAACATGATAACTTTACACATTTTAAAAAAAACTTAAACTTTTCTGTGGGACATTAAAAACAGACATATGTTATGTGTTCCTTTTTCTCTATATTTTGTGAGCTTTCATTGTTAGACTAACCTCATTAAATTTATATATATATATATATGCACACATACACATATGTACACACATTTATATCTAATATAGGTACATGTTTTAGGTATGAATGAATATGTGTATATATGTATGTTTATTGAATTCCACGAATTTAAATAAATATGACAATATGATACCAACATTGTAGGTATCACAATGTATTCATGGCCCTGCTTTTAAAATAGTTTTACAGGTTGTTTAACAATAGACACTAACTCATGGTTCACTAAATGTTAAAAGGTAACTGAAGATATTGACACAGCGTAAAGTTCATTTCGTTTAACTGATTACATAGGAATGGATACAAGAACCAGAACCAGTATTTTATGAGAGGTAGATATGCCCAAGTAGTTTTAGTTTTCCACTGAATTTCTGTCTCATGGATGTCTGCTGGGGATGTGACACACTCATTACTACTCAATTCAAGTCCATTTTAAGGCTAAACTCCTCAATTGGAGTATTGGGATAATATATTTGAATGACTTTACTCTTTATATAAAATTCATTATACACCAGTTCATTACTGCACATAAATTTCTCTTACTGAGAAGAAAAAAAACACATGAAATAAACTAAGGGACTCATACTATCATGACAGAGAGAAATAAACCTTCAGCTTACAGTTAATTTTTTCCAGAGATGGTAGATCCTACCACAGTCGTGAATACATGAAATGCAGTATAAATAGCGGTTTAATAAAAAATGTAGTCAAGACAATACAGAAAATGTGAATAAACAATAAAAGAAATAGAAGCATTGTGATTTGTAAATGAAGATGGATAAAATAATTCTAATTTTATTAGATTATGACAAAGAAACTTCCTAGAAGTGATGGCTTTTGATTTGAGCCTTACAAGATGAACCAATTGGTTTTCTGAAAAGGTAGAAATGAATATCCCATTCCCTATAATTTAAAAGTAACTAATGTCTGGAATTCTATATCCCATATAGCAATATGTTTACACTGTAATAGAACATCAAAAAGACTTCATGAATAGTGTTTAAGTGTAAGAGTTTACTTTATCGTCTTTACCTTGAGCAAGTTATTTAACCTCTGCTTTGGGTTTCAATTTCATTTGTAAAAGATAGATAATTATAGTGTTTGTTCATTGCATTTTTTGAGGGTTAAATTAGTTCCTGAAGGAATCTCACAGCAGAATATATCTCCTAGGGAGGGAGCAGTGCACGTAAGATATTTTTAAGACAATTCTTGCCATGAATCATCAGCTTAGCACCGTCACAAAGTGAGAGTCTGTGCATTGGGTGTCATTCATGTACTGCTAGAATGGCTCTGCTGTTGTATAGTGTGCTTTAAAAAAAAACCATGGTGTTTGAAAGTTTACCCCTAAGAGCAAGGAATAGAGCTAATGTAGTACGTGTTCTCACACCAGCTGTGCGGTTGCCGCTCTGCCTCATGTGCGCATCCTGCACAACACTCTCATTACCCTTCCGAGAATCCTGCACAAGGGCATGTTCTACTGAATAAAGCTTTCCACTGAGTCTTAACAAGGTAAGAATCTCAAATTCTTCAACTTTGCTTCATGTTCTTGTCCCAGTTCACCTCTCTAGCCCACTCTCCAACTGCTTCTCTAGCATCCTATGATCTACAATAGCCAAGCAATAATTATTATTTTCTCTTCTGGCTTTGGAAGTTCATTGAATCATCTTTCAAAACAGTGCTAAAGCATGACGTGTTTTGGAAAGCTTCTTTTTCCCCTTTCTGCCCCATTCCCAGGATGCGGTTAACACACTTCATACTTTCATGTAAATTTTTTTGTGGTATATAAGCTTCCATTTTCTTCAGTCTCCACCAAAATAATCTGAACTGATGTGCTCCAGGACGATTGAGTGTCCATTGACACTGTTTCATCAGATTTGTCACTGTCTAAAAGAATAGTATAGAAGAATCCAACAATGTAGTACCCCGTCCGCACACACCTCAGTTAAAATATTGGCTATGACTATAGTTGAAATGTAGTAAAATATTTTTTTAAAAATTATAGACACATCATTAAGTTGGCAAAGGATATTCTTGATGTCTTGACAGCAGATGATGACTTTAAATGATCTCTTCAAAACAGTAGAATTGGTGAAGTGAATTTAGATCCATAAAGAGTCAGAAGCTGAAAATGACTAAAGGTCACAGAAGCAATACTAGGACTGAAGAGCTTAAGCTGTGACTTCAGGAAAAGACATAATTGATTACAGTGCAAACTAGTAGCTTCTCTCTTACCAAGACAATAGAAAGGATATCCCCAACCTGAAGAATTTAGCACCCTTGGCCATACATGATGTAGGAAGAAACTTTGTGAATGAACAGGAACTATATTACTAATTCTATGAAAATATACTCATCAGTTCCAATTTGCCAACTCCCTACTTTAAGAACAATGACTTATCAGAGAAAACATTCAGCTTTTGGCTTTTTGGGATTGGCTTATTTCACTTAGCGTAATGTTCTCCAACTCCATTCATTCACCTGCAAAGGCTATAATATTATTCTTCTTTATGGCTACATAATATTCCATTGTGTATATATACCATAGTTTTTTTTATCCATTCTTCTATTGAAGGGCATCTAGGTTGGTCCCACAAGCTACTTATTGTGAATAGAGCTGCTATGAACACTGATGTGACTGTATCACTGTAGTATGCTGATTTTAATTCCTTTGGGTATAAACCAAGGAGTGGGATAGCTGGGTCAAACGGTGGTCAATCCAAGTTTTCTGAGGAATCTCCATACTCTTTCCAGGTTGGCTGCACCAATTTGCAACCCCAAAAGGAATGATGAGTGTGCCTTTTCCCCCATATCCTCTCCAACAATCTATTGTTGCTTGTATTCTTGATTATAGCCATTCTAATTAGAGTGAGACAAATTCTTAGGGTAGTTTTGATTTGCATTTCTCTTATTATTAGAGATGTTGAACATTTTTTCATATATCTGTTGATCACTTGTATATCTTCTGTAAATTGCTCAGTTCCTTAGCCCATTTATTGATTGGGTTATTTGTATTTTGGTGTAAATTTTTTGAGTTCTCTATAAATTCTGGAGATTAGTGCTCTACCCTGAAGTGCCTGTAGTAAAGATTTTCTCCCACTCTGTAGGCTCTCTCTTCACATTGTTGATTATTTCCTTTGCTGAGAAAAAAAATTTTAGTTTGAATCCATCCCATGTTTTGATTTCTGCTTTTATTTCTTGTGCTTTGGGAGTCTTGTTAAGGAAGTCTAGGCCTACTTTTTCTCTGATAAGTGGATGCTGATGCATAACATGGGTGTGGTGGATGGTAAGGGAAGAATGGAGGAATGTGGGATTGTGTAGAGGTAAACAAGGTTTGGGGAGGAGGCAGGGGGAAGGAAAGATAATGGAATGAGACAGTCATCATTACCCTAGGTACACGTATGATTACATGAATGGTGTGACTCTACATCATGTACAACCAAAGAAATGAAAAGCTGTACCCCATCTATGCACAATGAGTCAAAAAAATAAAATTTAAAGAGTTTTTTATTTTCAGAAAATCCTATGTTGTAGGTGAATAAAAAACAACATAATAAATTATTTCCTCATTTAAATAAGCAATGATTTTATCAAGATATGAACACCAAATCTGTTCTGGAGTATGTTCCTTATAATTGGCATTGTATATTAAATACTGATCTACAAAATATTTGCAAGAGTAGAAGTTTGAAAATAATACAGTTAATTTGTAGTAGTATTTCTTTTTATAAAATGTTATGAGTTGAATAAAAGATAATGCCTCATGCTGCTTGCCTTAAAATAATCTTGGTAAACATAAATGTCCAACAGCACCTTTTAATATATTTATATCTAAGAAAGATGTTTAAAAGATTTTATCAACTTTTGAATAATTTTAAAACCATGAGAATTGAAAAATGAAGTCATAAACATATTCTGGTTAAAATAAGTTATTATTTAGGAAAGCTTCAAACAAATACAGTGCTATTAAAACCCTGAGATAAATATTTGGCTTCTAAATTAACTTGAGAAGTAAAATTCACCAGTTGGATGCTGTGTGAGCTGCCAGTGAACCTTACTATAAAGTAAGATCCCAAATCTCAGTGTCAGAGTTGTTAACGGTCAGAAAACAACTAAATTCTACAGTAGAATGCTGAATGTTCCCTAAAAAAAGAAAAAGAAAAAGAAAGAAAGCATGTGAGTTTTTCATGTTTTTTTCAAGTTTTCACATCCTAATGAACAATTCAAATATGTCAGAAAATAAACCAGTTTAAATTTCCAGGATTTGCATCAGCAGATTTCCATTTTGTATATACAATTGAAATATATACATATATGTGCATTTTCCAACTCAGTAATTGGAAATTTATTAACTCAATGGCAGAAAGACTAAGGCACTGCCTGAGACATTTAAATTGTATCTAACCCTATTATTCAGAATTTAAAAAAAAAAAAAAAGATCCTGGCAGTTCTGCCCAAATAAACTAAGAAGTGAAAGAAATCATCATTGGCTATCCTTATAATTATTCGACTATGTTCATTGAACTATGATGATAAGCAAGTATGACTAATAGTGTATATGAACTCGATTTTCCTGACAGTCCTTCCTATATACTCAACACATTATCTGCTAAATGAACAAGGAGGCATTTGTGTTGCATTGAACTTTAGTCAACACCAGATTATCTAAATTTGTGAAATGACTTCTCAGAGCATTGCCATGAGTATTGTCTTATAGAGAGCCATATTATGCAGTAATTGACTATTGTCCTTTGAAATTTTCTAAGACTAATACTGTGCAAAGCATGAAAAGATGAATATATTTGGAAATTTCAAACAGCCTGAGTCTGCTCTATTCTCTTTGACCAAAAGATAGAGATATGAGAAGATATACCTTGTTAATAATGCATGTGCCTACAACACTCATGGTTTATACTTCTTTATTATTTATAAAAATTAATCTGACCAGTTATTGAATGTTAATTACTAGGCACTATGCTAACCTTTGTGAGAAATAAGGGAAAATTAATAAGATGTAACTTTTTCTCTCCAGGAATGTCCTGCTAACATAATAAAGATAAATAAGCTGACGATCACATATTGAGTATCCTTCTGTACCCAAAGGAACTTAATAATTCCCATAATTATAATTGCAATTATTTATAGAAAGCTTCTAAAGAAATTTGTCTTCTAGTAATGATCTTTAAACACATAATTAAACTATTATTATTTAGATTCCATATGAGATATATTATATTAATTAGACTGCATATGAAAAAGAAACTATAAAAGATGTACCTTTGAGAGTTATTGCAGATCGGTATAAAAGTATTGACTTTCTTGTACTAAACTTAGATTTGAATTTTAACAGTGTGATTTGGGACAAATTCCTCTTCATTGACAAATTGTGATGATTAATCATGTTTCCAAATAGTGCTAAAGATAGCAATCATAATTGCTGATAATTAAAAGATGCTTATTAACTACTAGTAATTATTTATCTTATCATCATAATATAATAATTTTATTCTACATATATTATCAATAATACAGTTTACTTATATTGCACTTATTATATGGCATACAGTACGGCTTTTTGAGAAAATATTCACATAAATTATGTTAAACTTCATCTGAAAATGATGTTCACATTCACCTTCATGTGTAATATGAAAACCAATTATATTAGGGTCCTCTTAACTTCCTAATTTAATAGATGCTCACAAATGAATGTACAGAAGTTCTTTGTTAAAGGGAAATCTATGAGATCTCTAATATGGATTCTTGTTAATGTAGGGGTCATTCAAAGCCCAATAATTGAAAAGCAATGACATATGTTGAGACCTTATTTTTTGCATAATAGGGTCACATATGTCATAATATTTGAATTTTAGCCTAACTATAGGCTATATTGCCATTTCTGATGACTGATTTTTTTCCCAGTTACATAGCATATTGGTAATGTAAATGTTTTTTAAAGGTGAGAAAATAAGTATGGACTTCCACTTATAATTACTGATAATCGGGTTTTATAACATTTTTACCACATAATGCACTCCCATTATATATTTAAAAGTTCACAGAGTGCCTGAAAATGTCCTATTAGCTATTTTCACATGCTGCTTTCTTATTTGTTAAAGTGTCAAAAAAGTGAAGAATAAATTATACACGACCATCGGGAAACTTAATTTCTTTATCACTGTGCCATATCAAATTGGGCATTTTATGAGAAAAATATAATCATATTTAATGCAGAAGATTTCATTATGTTATGTGTACCTACTTTCTATATTGCCTTTTTGAGGATTCTTAGGAAATGCTTTTGTCACAGCTTCATTAGTATTGCCAGCACCCCAGGGCAATAAAAGCACATGAGACAATTTATGGAAATGCAATTAAGCTACTGATTTAATAATCCAGTACTCAAGGGCTTTCTTTTTCCTTTTTTTATTCTCTTGATCATGGGAGAGCTCAGTAAAGAAGGAGCCACTTCCAAGCAAAATTTTGTTGTTGTTTTCAATTATTCTAACAAATAATTTTCCCATTAGGAATTGAGTTACAATTTCAAACTTGTTCTAATATGCTTTAATTCTTTATCTTGAATTTAGGAATTAAGATTAAGAAGAATTAGACATTAAGAAGTCTTATAATACTAATGTCTCAAAATAGAAGTCATTATTAATACATGTAAAGGAAAACAGAATTAACAATAAATTTGTCTTTTTCCTAGAATTATTTATTGCAATAGTTCTTTGAGTTTTTATATGTGTATGTATTAGGTTGCTATTTGTCATATATTTAATTGCTTCTGGAGATTTGGCTTATTTCTTTTTGGTAAAATAAATACATAGGTTTACCTGATGGTTTAAAACATATGTTAAGATGTACTAAACAATGTTACTGAAAAGACTACTACATTTTATAAACAACAGTAACATACATGACTATTTTTTTATATATTTCTTATTCCTACAGGCAAACATGCACACACACACACACACACACACACACACACATATACACATTGAGAAAGAGGGAGAATCAAGGAGACTTATAGAAGTATAAAAAAGACCCTGAAACTGTATAGCGACCATGACTAAATACAAAATAGTTTCATGTTCTTATTCTAAAATTCTCATCTTTATAATTAAAATTCAGTGCTTATGAATAAGATGTGTTGATACAATGACAGTGTGTTTGTGTAAGAGTGTGTGTCTGTTGTTACATATTTGTGTAGGTTGAAACTACAGGATTTAAAGGATGATGGTTTGAAAAATCAAAAGTTCCAGTAATCAAGCATTCTGGGAAGATAGCAGAGAAAGCCTCACACTAATCTGTCTCCCCTTCCCAACAATAAGTGCACTGGTGGAATCTATTTGATATTACTCATTTGAAACTCTGGAGTCTATGGAAGACTCACAAATTCTCAGGTAGATGTTGAACTACTGATAACTTCACAGTTAAAGATTATATCTTATTGAATACTGTTTAACATTGATAAGGGTATAGTGTTCAAATTTTGCAAGTTCATTTTGCAGAGTATAAGCCAGTGTCCCTTTTTTTGTGACATAACTCCTTTTGCATAGCAGTAGTTTCCCAATAACCATAGTGACATTCTGTAGTTCTGCTAACCAGCTCTTGCTAACTGCATTATTGATGCTTGTTTGTGACTTCATTTTATTCTAGAAAATTCACTGGATAGTACTGAAATTTAAAGGTGACATTTGTTATAATGTGTAGCAACACAAAATGAATTTTTTTAAAAGATGCAAGAAATATAAAACTTCCAACAAAATAAAAAAATATATAATAGATTTATAAAACATTGCATGACTCTTTGGTTAGAATATGATGCTTCAGAATCTTAGTAGAGAGAATATGAAAACTTGAAGTTACACAAAGATTCACACATACTTTGTGCTTGAATCAGTGTTTCCAAAGGGAAAGTAAGTTTATTCGACCTTACACTGAATCTGCATTTATATAAACCAAATTACAGAAGCATGGCATAATCTTAAAATGATAAAAATATTTTTTTAAAAAATTGCCATAGTCAGAATTAGTGAAACTTTTATACTCATAACTAAAACACTCTTCAATGACAAAGATTACACATAACTTTATGTACTTCTATTAACTATAACATATTGCAGTCTGAATTAGAAATAACTCCCCTGGGATGAATGCTTGACCCAGGATGGCAAATATTTATTAACAATAGTTTCTCTATTCTCTTTTTGAAATGAGAATGATGAACCAAAAGACTCTGGAAACTTAATAGTTTCTTTATAGTGTACTCTTATGTGCTTCTTAACAACTTTGAGCTTTAATAAAGTCATTTAACTACAAAAACCTTTGTTGGCAAAGCTGAAATTAATATCCTTTCATCTTCAAAAGTATTTGCTTAAGCTGTTGTGGTTTCCTTTGAGGTGTCCCCCTGCCCCGCCCACACACACACCAAATTCCTGTGTTAATGGAAGTATGTTCTGAGGTAAAATGATTAGATTATGGGAGTTGTAATGGATAAATTATCAGAAATGTCTACAGTACCAAGTGGTTAACTGTAGGCAGGTGGGGTGTGGCTGGAAGAGGCGGGTCAGTCACAGCATGTCTTGGAGATTATATAGTGTGTCTCTGGCTTCTCTCTCTCTCTCTCTCTCCCTCTCTCCCTGCTTCCAGGATGCCATGAAGTAAGCAGCTTTCCTCTACCAAGCCCTCTGCCACCATGCTGTGCCTCATCTTGGGTACAGAATGATTGAGTTGATTAACTGTGTACTGAAAATTTGAAACCAGGAGCTCAAAATACACCTAAGTTGCTCTGCTCAGGTGTTTTTTGTAACACTGACTAAAATCTAACTAAAATATAAGTTATTTTGTGTGGTTTGTTGGATGATATAGACTTTAAAATCAGAATTAAATTGTTGCCATTCTTCTAAGATGAATATTTGAATAAAAATAAAAGAAGGGAAATTTGACCAGAAAGTTATATAGAATGAAAAGAAGCCAGGATCCAAACCATAGCTACTGTTTGCTTCCGTGTAGATAAAATTTGGAATTTTACAGGGATAAAATGAATTTGTAGTTTTCTTGGGTTAAATTGGAGAATTTGGGAAAGAGAATACAGGAAAGTTGTAGATGAAGAAAATATTCTATATTTCAATTGTGTAGGTAGTTACCTAGCAGTAAAAATTTATCAAAATTCATTGAACTGAACAGTTAAATTTGTGCATATTCACATGCAAATTATCCTTCAATAAAATTGCATGGGGGAGAATATTTCAAGTAGAGAAAAAGTGAAGATAAAATAATATTACTAAATGAGAATTTATTGATATTATTGGCATTAAGCATAATCTGGTTTTCTCTTCTTTTTTAATTAATATAGTTTTCTATTTCTTATTATATTTATTCTTCAACACATCTAATATTCTCATTTATTTTAATTAATGGCTATGCAAGATTATCTTACTGTTGAACTGGAACAACCTGCCACTTTGGAGATGCACAGGAAGTGTTATATTGACTCTGGAGCAAGATAAGCATGAAAGGTGGTAGATAGTGTTTCATAATTTGCTGTTTAAAAATTTGGTTTCAGTTTCTCTATATTGCTGAGGATATTTAGTGCATAAACTTGGGTTGTATTAGGTGATTAGCAATGTATGAAAGATACAGCTGTAAGGTTTGCCCTGGCTTCTCAGAAATCACATCTGACTGAAATAGTGGGTCTTTATAACCCCAAGGTGGAATGTGTTCTGCAGAACAAATAAGGAACTACTGCATGAATAGGGGATAAGCCTGAAGATATGGATCCTCAAAGGATTTTCTGCTTTACTTTACCTATTGTCGATTATTAAGGAGATTGTCCCTTATGGAACCTCATGAAATTTCCCTTTTCTGACTCTTTGTGATTGGTGTAAATTTACTATTTTCTGTTTGTTTATTCTTACTTTGGCTTCTTTCTTTTTTATTTGCATCATGGTGTTGGGTTCTTACTCTTGAATTATACTTTTACAATTACACTATTTTTATTCTTCACATCACATTCCCAATACCCTCCACATACCCATACACCAAACTTCTATCAGGACAAACCAAAAGCAATCTCAAAAGATATCAGCTGCAGAATAAATATTTTCACCACTTGTGGAAAGTAGGGGAAAATAATTAAAAAGGAGGTGTGGGTAAAATGTGTCATTTCAGGTTGACCTCTGGTATTCCAAGTATCAGTCTAGCTTCAGAACAACACACTTGTAAGGATAAAGGAGGTATTTTTGTGATAATTAAATTTCAATATTTAATTATAGAATTTGACCAATGTTAAATCCCTTTCCTTTGCACCTTTTATTTCAGGTGAAAGTGAAGAATCCTAATTTGAACTAACCAAAAAAGGAAGGTTTTATCAATACTGAGAATCAAAATAGCAGAAAAGGCATTTGTTGCTCTAACCTCAAGACAAATTTTGAACAGGTACTCTCAGGCATTCAATGGTATCGCTAGCTCACATCTCTTACCCACTCTGAGCATCAGCTTCATTTTCATTCCAACTCATTTCATGTGGCACTGACAGATATGGGCTCATTCCTCCTATCTTTTCCATCAGAAATAAAACCTTTTTACTCTCTAACTTCTTTGAAAAATCTGAGATGCACTTTGATTGACTATTCTCAGATCACGAATCTATTACTTGGATCAAAAATTGCTGCACATGGAAGCAGATTCTATAATCTTCTCTGTCATTAGAATCTCAAGGTTGTAGTGAGGATGGAATAGCTCCCTAATGAGGGCATATCACAGACAAGATATTTTCCTGGGTATGCTTTTGTGAGCCAAACATCCTTTCATGTCAACCACATCTCCACTTTGAAAAGAAACAAATCCATGCATATACAAAATCATACAGTGATATATGTATGGACTTTTGCTGAAATTTTAATCAAAATATCTTATGTAAGTGGGTAGGTACTGTTATTTTATAGGAGAAATGTCTGTTTAAATTATCCTTATCATTGGATGAACATAAATAAAAGAATATCATACTTTAAAAGTTTTGAAATGCATCATACTTATGCATAAATTCTCACAGTAAATGCCTTTCATGTTGAAAAATAAGCAAAAAACAAAACCCTAATACCTTTCAGTTAATATTCACTGTCTATGTGTAATTAATATAAGAAAATAGCAGAAAATAGCATTATACCAGTACACAAACATACTTCCATAGTCAGCCTTATATAGGAAACTCATGTAGCTGAAATCATAATTGAAAGTCATTCATTATCTTACATGCAAATGCTCAGTATTCAGGGATAGCCAAATCACCTTACAGCCAAGTATTTCACAATAAGTCGGTGACATATTTATGAACTATTCTAAAGCCAAGCCCTTAGCAATATAAGAGCACAAAGGAAGCCAGGACTTCATATAGCCATTTATTCATTTCCTAAGGTCAGTTGCAATAGCAACTGCATTTCCAAAATTATCAGGGCCATACAGACATTGGAGCTTAAGGATAAGAACCAATTTCATAGCAATTTGTTAAACTATAAGCCAGTCTAATGACACAAATGTTCACTATAATAATTCCCATCTTGAGTGATGATTCTATGAATACAAAGAAACACTGAATGCCTAAAATAAAAATACATTTATATGACACAAAACCAATTTGATGAAAACAGGAAAAATTGTGAGTAAAAATTTAGAGTTTTGTAATATCCATTTTTACTGCATACACATATATTTGTGAATGCTATTTAATCAAGTAAAATGATCATGGCAGCAAATAAGACTGATAGTCTTGATTTTTTCTTTATATTGGATGTCTCTGAATACAAATAAGGCCTTTCACTGATGCACACTAAAGTCTTGGAAGCTAGCATTATGCAAACCAGGAGCTGTGTATGTATGACTACCAAGAGACACATGGAGCCATGTCCTTAGTCACTTCAGACTCAGGAGACCCTGAGTCTCAGAAATGCCTGCTGAGACACATCATCATCAATCCAATTTTTACTAAAGGCAAACTAACATTAGCTAACAGAAATCAATGTTTAAACCCATTAACCATGACAATTGTTAAAGGAACTGAAATATTCACTTGATTTGGACAAAGGTCTCCAGATAGGCAAGAGGATCCATATTCTTACAAGAAAATCATTTGGTGACTATGTAATCTGTAAAATAAAATTTAATTTTATGGCTATAGTATTCCAGTAGGTTAAAGACATGCTATTAACCTGGTTATATGGGATAAAACTGTTAGAATAACACTGCAGAAGCTAGTGTAATTCACTGACTTTCTTCACTAGAGACCCAACAATTATGTCAATGACTGTATTCCAATATTCACTTCCCTCACCCTCCCACCCCTTTTTGATTAATGATACAATTGAATTCTTATTGACCAAAATTTTTCTAAAAATGACTTTTTGACACTTTTAAAAATGTTTCTGACTTAGAATAGATTTTATTGTTTCCCTGTTTCCAAGATCGTCTTTCTGTGTTCCTCAAATTCAACAGAATATGACATCTCCAGGTATGATTCCTGGAATTTCAGAAATAAATAGTGTAAAACTGGAAGCAATGTAGCATTACATCATCAATATAGAAAATAAATCTCAACCTAATTTACTTTCATTAGTTAATGTAGAACATATTTTATTTTTTATTTATTTCCATAAATATGCATTGCATTTTAAAATTTTACATTTATATGTATATGTGATGTTTGTGATTAATTTTATTTTGAAATATACTACCTTGTTTTAGCCATCTTTCATTTTCTTTTGGTCATAATACTGCATATTGACTACAGTCTTTCCAAACTACTTTAAGGTACTTTGTGTTGCAGTATGCAAGCAGATGTGTTTTTCTAATTATTTCTTATGTTTTTTTTTTCCTGCCTCATAATTTTGTTCACATTTGCTGTGGAGATTTTAGAAATCATCTAGATTGTTTGGTACAGGAAGGAAATCAATCCTGGACTGGCTAATTACTTGCAATCTTCCTGTTTTTCCTTAGATAAATTTTCATCCTTACATACATTGGGGATTTTTTGTTAACACTTTCCAATACAGCTCAGCTAAACTTCCCATGATAGCTTGCTTGATATTGTCATACTATTTTAGTATTGAAAATTAGTCATAATGTTCAGGAAGAAAATATGTTTAACTCAAAACTTGTAAAATAAGCTACCACTTGAAAGTTTTGCATGCAGTTTTAACAAAAAGAATTGGAAGAAAGAGTAAGGTTTACATGAAAAAATATCAAATCTGCATTTTTCTAATAAATTATTCAGATGTCTCAGTCTTTTTGTGCTTCAAAATCAGTTTGGGCGGCATTCAGCTACACTGATTTCTGTTCAACTCATTTCCAAAAATAGAATAGGGAAGAAAAGAAAAACAGAATAGAATACAAAAAGATATGAATTTAGAGAATGCAAGTCTTTGCAAACATGGAGAAATACAGAATGGGAGAGATCATTGGGCATTGAAATATCAAATGTGAACAAACTAGCTAATTGCTAATTGGGAGCAAAACCTTAATGTTTATTTCCATTTTCTTTTTATCTGTTCAAGACTTGATTTCTGAGAACAGGTTTTTTTAAATTTTATATTTTATGTTGTACGGCATAGCTGTATAGAGAATGGTGACAGCTGTGCTTGTTATGTGAACTGGACGTTTAGTAGAGTAAAAAATTGGGGAGCTGGGGTTGTGGCTCAGTGGTACAGCACTCTCCTAGCTTGTGTGAGGCACTGGGTTTGATTCTAAGCACCACATATAAATAATGAATACAATAAAGGTCTACCAACATATTGAAAAATTTTTTAAAAATCTTTTTTTCATTGTGAATTACATTCTAATTATGTTTAATAATTTCTAGGTCATTTGTATCATCACTTCCATATGTTTATTCATTTATTTTAATTTTTACAGACTTCATTTTGATTCATTGTGTACATATGGGGTACATAGGGGCTAGGGATATAGCCCAGTTGGTAGAGTGCTTGCCGTGTAAGCACAAGGCCCTGGGTTCAATCCCCAGCACTGAAAAAGAAAATTTTTTTTTAACTTTTTGTTAATCAAAAGGAGTAAAATAATTTACTAAACAATTTATAGCAAGCTGCACAGTAGGCTCATATAATTGTTTATACTTTTCCTTTCAAATTGTTTTTTCCTCTGAATTAAAATATAATAGAAACATATACAGAACAAGTACTAGGTGAGCTACTTCTATTTTCTAGCTAGGCAAAACTGGATATATGTCACTAAAGGACGTTTTCTTCCTTTCCCTGTCTCACCAACCTTACTTATAAATTTTTTCACTTAAGTTTCAATTCATTCCTCCTGTCTTCCTTTCATTGTCTAAGAGATGACATGTGAATAACTTTCAGGGTAACATGAACTAATATTGTGTCTTCCAAATATGATTTTCCTGTTCTTCTACAGTATTCCAGGGAAATATACACGTGCCTCAAACTTCCTCCTTCTTCCCTGTTTCACCACTCAGAATTCTGTAATTAATCATCTATATACCCAAAGAGTCTTCTCTATTTTAAAACATATCAGGCTAAAACTTCAGAGATTTGACAGGCATAGGATACTGTTTTTTTAATTTCCAAAAGAAAAATCAGAATGTCTCATAACTATCAAAATGAAGCTTAGATGGAAAAAAAAAAAAAAAACTTGGACTAAGAGGAGAAAAGAAACTCCTGTGTCTAAGTACTCTAATGATAAATCTCATGTAAGAAAGCAAGAGGTTTTAGGTGAGTGAGTTCCTTTCTCCAATTTAAATAGACAATGTACTATATCAGACATTTTGGTATTCTATGTAGAATTGGTAGGATTAATAATAGATTTTATAGAAAATTGGCTCATTTATCTTTTGGATGACATGAGATGCTAAAATTAACTGCACAAAATAGAAAATACTTTGATTTTACTTGAATATTCAAGTATATCTTTGGAAATTTCATTTCTTCAGAAACTTGATTCCATGAGTATTAAGGGTCCAAAAAACTGGCAAAACATACTGCTCAATATTGTGTAATGACTCATTGGCTTTAGATTGAAACATTTACAACTTTACTGTGTCCTTCATCATGAAGACACAATTAGCAAATCCCTAGAGAGAATATTGAGGCATTGATTTTCTTTTGAAAGTCCAGTCATTGTATTTATGTAGAGGGAAAATTATTTAAGACCTTTCTTTCATTGGTATATACAAAATTGTATTTGAAGCATTTAGTGACTTCTCCTATTTGGCTTATCTTTATGAGATTCTTTATTATAGGCTCATCCCCCACCTTTTCAATAATATTTCAATGCTATTAATTCACTCATTCATTTATAGATGTATACTGAGTCAGGCCATTTGATACAGATTTAAAGATGAATTAAAGATTATTGCTGTCAACTATAAAGAAGAGGAAATATAAAATTATTTGATGTGTTATAATTGTTATAATAGATATTGATGCTAAATGATAAATTGGCTCAAATTAGACTTGATGAACAAACTCCAGGAAGGAAATAGTGGATGATTTTATAAAGTGGAGACATATTGGATTTTGAAGATTGAGAAGGGCCCTTAGGCCAGGGAAAGTTGGCAGTAACATACAAAGCCTTAGAAAAGTGTGACCACATGGTGTTCAATTGCATACATTTGCATGATGAATGAATTCATTAAGGCTTTAAAATTGGACAGAAGTTCCAAATACAAGAATATATGTCTAGAAATACCTGAACCAGTGTTAGGAGGAGTTTTGAAATTGAGGGGTGGGGGAGTTGTATCGACCCAAGACGGACCAAAATTTTGCTATGTGGAGGATATGTGAAAAATTAACTCTTTTATGCATAATATATAAATGTACACATAATAAACACATGGATTGGCAGCATATTAGTGATATTAAAATTTCATTGAGGATAATGATTTGTCATAAAATGTATTTATGAAGATTAATAGAATGGGAGAGATGGATAATAAAAAAAATTGTGAAATCCTGGTCTGATAGAGGGTGCTGTGTTCCATTATTTCATGAAGATATTTCAGTGTGTTGTACATGACTTGTGAAGTCTTGAATGTCAACTCTCATACCAAGTGTCATTTAATGACTACAAAATCACGAGGACAGGCCATCTCCCTCTCTTGCACTCTTACTCCAGTTTCATAGTCTGACATTTTGACATATTCTGCCACTCTGTCAGTGTGGGGTTGAATTTCTCTCTGCTGAGTTCATGTCCCTGAGGGACCATAAGCTTTTATGTTTGAGCAAGCCAAGAAATTGGTGCCAAAGTAATTAGTGTTGCATATTAAAAGATCGTTAATGGCATTTTCATCAAATATTGTTTCAACTATGAAAGTTTCCTTTCTCTTGTGATGTTCCATTTAGTATCTGTGTTTCTATGTAAGGTGACTTACCATTTTTTTTTATTTTAAGTATTTTAGATTTTAAGTGATTGTTTTTGAAATCTATGAATACTTGACCTTTCTATAGATCTTTTGTAAAAAGGTATTTTGAATTATATGCTTGATTCATAGCACATATAATATTCTGCCTAAATAACCCAAGAAGAAACTTGTAATAATTCCACTTCTTTTTCTCTTATACTATCACATAAATAATGAGTTGTAAATATGCTTAAAGAAAATTTTTCTGAATATATTGTGTGCAGTAAGCAGGTGGCCTCTCTGCTTAATATATGCATAAGACAAGCACATGAGATTTGTAATCTAATTCCTCTCATGCAAAAAAGAAGTGAGGGTGGCTTAGTCAAGGGCAGCCTAAATCCTAGCTGAGGATGATGGAAATGGGTTTGCACATTTAATTCCTAAAATCCAGCAAACATAATATTTAAAGTTGAGGCAACTTAAAATAACATTCTGGCTTTAAATTGTACTTTTGCTGAATTATTTTATAAACAAGAGAATTTCAAAACAAAAAAAAAATAATTTATAAGCCACCAATCTCATTAAAAATATCCCAAATGACTCTGGTATAATACAAACCTTGCATAAAAAGTTCTTTTTGACCTGTCGGTTTCTTTTATACTTTAACTAGAGATCTACAGTAGAAAAATGATTAATGTGTGTCCTTTGTTTAATTTTCCCTTTTAGGAGAGTTCTTCACCTGCACATATGAACACTTCATCTGGTGCTTTTCCAGCTCACTTTCCTTTTATGTTTGAAGGGAACAAAGCTACTCTTTGGTGGGCAAGGAAAAGAGAAAAGGGACCTCCATCACACATTCCCCTGCCTCCCCTTTGACCAGACTTAGGCTTAGCACAGTGACAGCCAATTTTACCTTCTCAGCCCAGGAAGAGCCAGGCCGCCTCGTCTTTGCATACCCTCTCCTCAAATCCTCCTGCACCTCATCTAGCCTGGCCACTGCTAAAGTCTCTTCTTCATCCAAAGAGTCCATCGGGTCTTACATGCGAGTGCATTTTATGTAATGTTAAGTAAGCTTTACATTAATAACAAAGCACTTTAATGTTCCATGCATTAAAATGATTTCACAATCTTGGTATAAAATAACTGAAACCTATCTATGATGCCTATTTTTTCCTTAGGTCTAAATTAATACAATTACTCTGTGCTGTTATTGAAATTTATTAAAATAAAATCAGGAAAAAATGTATGCTACCAGAACATTATCTTTTTTGTATTTCAATATGTACTGAATGCAGTGAATATTTCTTAAAAAAAATCCCCCAAAACATTGACAGCAACCTTCTTTGAGGACAAAGAAAATATACATTTTTGCCATAGGAGGTAATAAATTTACACCATAATAAAACAATATCTGTATCTTTTATAATCCAGAGAATATGAACACTGTGCAATGTTGATTTTTAATAATGAGTAAATATTCTGAATGCAGCAAGTTCACCTTGAGAGTGAATAGTAGCTAGAGCCAAGTAAATTAACTGTAGGAAAAGACAAAAATATATGAATGGACAACAGCATGCTTTCCCTTAAGGAGAGAAGCAATAGAGTATTCACAGAAAAGCAATTACTATGAAATTTGTTGATGTATGCAGAAAAAAGTGAAAGGAAAGTTAATTAAATAGAGAAGAAAAAAATGGCAATAAGAAAAATAGGTTGTTAAAACGTTAAACTTATATGCAAATGCACATACAGCATCTGTAGATCATTTGCTTTTGAATTCACTCATATGCACATCTATCACTTCCACTATGTTGTATATTATTTGAGAATGCAATCCATGTTGTGTTCGTTTTGAAATTATAGAAGAAAAATATTATAAAACGTCAAATAGCATTAATGAACAGTACAGTGCATATTACTGTCTCAGCCTTATGTTTAGCATGTCAAAGAAATTATCTAAGGAAAAAATGGTTTCAAAGCCTTCAGAAGAATGGAGCCTATATGTGAGAGTTCAGTGACATAGACACACAGGAATAAATAGCTTTACGAGTTAGGTAGCAGTTTTCATAAGGCGTCTGTCCCCATGACCCATAAACTCCCTGGAAGAGTTTTTGGCATTCTATTCCTCCTCCCAAACTAATATGGAGAGTTTGTGATATTGATGTGCTTTTCCTGGGCAAGAAGTTTCTAGAGTTAATCAAGTTCCCTATGAAGTCAACAATCTTAAGATCAAACACATTTGAGTTAATAGAGAACTCCTCTTGTATTAAATGAACCATGGTGATTTTTTAAAATTATTCCAATAATGACATATAGGCATGACATCTAACCATTCCTCTGTGCACTTAAAGCTTCCTGGTAACTGCAGGCCATTGCCTAAATATCATCAGTTAAAAACACAAATTAAAATAAGAAAAATCATTTTATAAACCAGGTGTTCACCATTCCACCAGCCAATGTTGCTTTTCTCACTTAATTTTACACAATACCTACAATGTTGCTAAGAATGACAGAGATTAATGGAATCAAAAGTTATCTCTCACTCATGCAGGTGCAAGCCAGATTTCAAATTATGTACTCATTTGCTTTGTTCTATTGGAAGCTGTTTCTTTAGTAATAACATTTTACTTTCCACAGTAATTCAGCTTTCCAAAAGCAAACTGCTTTATTCTATTATGTTCATTGAATCAATTTTTTGTAGAATATATTAAGAGTTCTGTTCCTTTCAACACCTTTAAATACTACCTTGCATTATTTCATGTAGAGTACAAGTGCAGTAAACTGCTCATCAAATCTTTACTAATTTTGATGATTAAAGCTAAAATTTTATTGCAAGAAATACTAGTGACCATGTATTCAAAGGTATTAAAAAACTATTCGTTGATCAAATTATTCATTTATTTAAGACACATGTATCAAACACTGAGTGTAATTAATAGCATTACGTAATTCAGGTCCCATGCTCTTTAGTTATAAGGAGAAGAATCTGCAAATATAAGGCCTAAAGAAAAAACACACCACATCTTGGATGGAATCCGAGAAGTTCAACAATAGTAGAATGTTCATTCATAACTGAATCTCTGAAAAACAAATGAATATAATTCCTAAACAAGAAGAAATTGTCGTAAGTGTTCGTATTTTAGCAAGTGGATATTAAAATTATCTTTTTAATAAAAGCAATCTTTTGCTTTACTTCACATTTCTTTCCTCCATTTGTTTCTCTTTCCCTGATTCGGGGCCATTAGAGATCCTTGAACTGTTTGCATCACATGAATATATATGTAAATTTTGCAAGGTTGACTCCAAGTCTACATTAGACAAGAGTGTGCTCCTGCTTCAATTCTTATAATTATAAGTGGCCTCTCTTCAGACTATTCTGTTTTCTGTGAAACACAACAGAAAGCATCAAATTAGGGGAAAGAGTGGCTCAGGCTGCCCCAGGCAATTAAATGAATTAAAGAAAATTACTAGTGGATGCTTTATGTACAGCAGGGGCTCTGTGCATGAAGAAATATAACTGCTAGTCACACCTGTGCTGATTCTCACTGTGGAATTGAAATTATCACAAGTAAATATAATTACTTAGCAAATTTAATAAAGATTGCTTGGGGTTCTGAAAACAGCACTTGGGTCTACAAATTACATAATGATAAATGTGGCAGCACACATTCAGTGCCACCTCAAGACTCTATTCTAGAACACATAGAACACCCTGAAATGCAGCAGGAAAGCTTATGGGTAAGCAAAGATGAAAAATTGCTGCAAAAACTGGGTACAAATCCATTTGTACTTTTCTCTCATGTATTGCTTTGATAATGCAATTTTGTTAAAATTATTTTCTTTCTAAATATCTAATAGCTTAGATGCTCAAGCTGTTCTCCTGAATTGCAAATATTCTTTTTTATTCCTAGTAAGAAATTAGTAAGTATTTGTTAACACTTGAAATGAAGTGCCCTAAATAAGTATTTAATTAGAAAATAAAATACTTACTGCACTTGGACTGTGATGATTGGCAATAATTGCTTTATAGGATTTAATACATATAAAATTACCAGAGAAAAGTAGTAAGAAGAAGACATTAAGCTACACTTTTCATCGTAACTTTAATTTGTATACTCTTAAGCATCATAAAATGATTAGATTTTTAGTAAGCGAATATTAAGAGAAATTTTCACACATCTCTTCTTATCTTTGAAGAACTATGCTGACCCATTGAGTCATGACTGATAATTAAAATGAAATGCTATTTACTTTTATCAAAAGTGTTTATTTATTTTGCAAAAATGCCAGATGGTAAGAGCCTATTTAGAATATCAGGCTTCTGTTTTAATAGTAAGAAATGTTATTCTTCTACTTTAAGCCAGTAAAATGTTAGGAAAAAATGTTCAATAATTTGAGGATCTTTAAAAATTTCATCAAAATTAAGTAAAACATGGTAATAGTTTCCTAGGGCCAAGTATGACAGACTGGGTGGATACCTAATAGAAAAACTTATTCGCTCACCGTTCTCCATCTTACAAATCAGAAATAAAATTTCTGCTTGGGCCTAGTGGTTATGCCATGCTATGATGAATAGAATAGCATTTTTCAGCATGTGCCTAGGTCTGAGTTACTCTATTTTATAAAGCTATAGTTCACCATTGAGTTATTCTATTCTGAATATGAGTGACAAGGTAGAGTGACTCTACAGCTTACTTGTACAATTATACAACCTTCATCTGCAGAGCACAACTATAATGAGTAGACTGAATAATAAATAGATTGTGTTGCTGAAAACAACCACCTTAAAGTTACTGAATTAAACCAGAAACACATAGATGCATGGGCCTATCAACCCCAGGAAAAACAGGCCTGTGAGCTTATCAAACACACCAGACCATCAAAGGAAGTAAACCCCTTACCTGAGACCCATAAAATGAGGAGCACCCCAGAACTGGACATGGCTGCACACTGACACCATTATCCTGTCACTCGTCAAAAGTCATGCTCAGGAAAATTAACAAAGCAAAAGAACCTCTGATTCTCTATCCCAGGGATTCAACTCAGAACGGTTTCTCCTGCTCATGACAATAATACATGGCCCCTCCAGCTGACTCTTTAGGCTGACACTCTGAAACTGCCCGCCATCTGGACCCTTGCCTTGACAACCCTGAGGAACTTGTTCCTTAAAACCCTTATCTAACCAGCTACAGTGACAGCATTTATATATGCTTTTTGCCTTTGCTCTTGGAACAACAACCTCTAATCCTGTGGCTACTGTAACACTTTCTTAGTCTTTCTGTTTTATATATTGTGTGTGATGTGTGATGTGAGTGTTACAATACTAGACATTTAGATAAGAATGGAATAAAATAACTTGTGATTGCCTTAGTCATGACACCAAAAGAACCACTAGCATTTTTGGTGAATTTCAACTGATGAAAGTGATGTAGCTTTGAGTTTATGTTATTCAATAAATCCATCATGGTGGAAAGAAACAATCCTGTTTGGTGAATGTTAATAAGATAGCTCATTCACGACATGGCTGCAGATCTTTCCAAATGCTCCAGGGATAAATTGTTCCTTGCCTCTTCTACTTTCTGGTGTTTGCTCTCAGTCCTTGGCATTCTCAAGCTTGATATTTTCTTCATGTCTTTACATTGTCTTTCCTTTGTGTATGTGTCTGTGTCCAAATTTCTCTCTTCCTATTTGGACATTGGTAATGGTTTGTGACTTCCTTATTTCAGGATGTCTTTACTTGATGATGAGAAAACATTGCTCCTAAATAAAGACAAATTCACAAGTTAAGGGGTAGGCATGAATCTTTGGGAACACCATCCAACCCTGTACAAACAGGAAAGTTTAAATGTTCTTTTCATTTCTTAGAATGACTTCCCCAGTTTTGTGAATGTCCTTCAATAAGCAAAATGCCCCACCGGAATATTCACCCACATCTAAGGGAGAATGTTTCTAATGCACTGATGGAGGAATCAGAACACGGCTTCTGTGACCAGATGATATACATTTTAGACTTCCCATACCACATGGTTACCACAACTACTCACCTCTGATGTTGCAACACTAAAGAATTCAAAACTATAGGTAAATGGGTAGGTATAGTTGGATTTGGCTCAAATCCACATTTTAACCACTTTTGTTATTTTGGAATGGAGTAAGTTAAAAATAAATATCAAGGAAAATCTGTTCTCTGAAAACGTCCACAATTTCTTAAAACTCTGGCTGCATTATTAAAGCTATTTTAAGAGCTAGAAAACATGATGCATCTTAAAAATCAAATTAAAGAAAAAAATCAATGGAGCCTAGAGAAAAAATGTGGGTGTGGGATGACACACACATTGCTTCTGAGAGAGATCCTGGGTGACTGCACAGATTGTGTAACCTTGAAGTTGACACTGTCTGAGAATATTTTTGAAATTTTGTTCTTTCCGCATACTGAGTTTTACCAAATAGTATTTTTTAAAAGTCACTAATAATAACTCACAAATGATTCAAATTAATAACATATTACTTAAAGGGCCCACTGTAGTATTTTGGATATTGAGTGATGTCCCAGTATAAAGGTTTTTAGATTTAGTTATATACTTAATAGTATTGAGCTATGGTTGTGGCTCCAGTGAGGTTTGTTAAATGGAATGTATTGTACATTCAATAACATTTTCTTGTAATAACAGTAATATTGTAGTTAGTCAAACATCAACAAATAAGTTGTTACTGAGCTACAAATATTTTGTACAAATACACAGTTTTAGGTATAAATGCTCAGAAATTAAGATTCAGTGAAATATTTTGGATTAGTAAAAATTAAAGAGCAATCAATAATATGAAACTACAAATCTCATCCATTTGTTTGATTAGCAAAGGAAATAAAATTCTACATAGCATGAAATATTGTTATTTTAAATGAGTTCTTTCTCTACTAATAAAAAATTTAACCTTATCTAATTGTCATTTAAAATATATAACTCTTGCTACAAAGTGGATGTCCTGAACTTACTGTTAAGAAAAATAGATTATGTAATTACAGTGCTCAGATTCATCAGGTCAGAACCCACAGCCTGAGCAAATTTTGCTAATAATTTACACTAGACTCTGTATTCTGAATTGCATATATTACCCTATTAGACCTAATAAATAAACAGATCTTGCTGCATCTGAGCAGTACTTTTTGTAGATTATAGACTTAACCTCTCCATTCCCAAAACTCTATGTGGTTTGGGCTTCTATACATTTATTCCTATAATTAAAATTATGTGCACTCTCTCCATCATATGTTTTGTGACCTTTCCAAATTGTTCTCTGCATTTCCTCTAGAAATAAGCTTTTAAACTCTGAATCTAATTACTAGAATGTTTACTTAAATTTCTTCAGAGATTGCTTTGAGAATTTATTTCAAACATTCTTAACAACTACATTGAGATTAAAAAAGAAAATTCATATGTTGAAATATTTATTTTTATTCCTTTGACTTACTTATATACCTGTGAAATCATCAGGACAATTTGCCTGTCACCTCCCAAAGTTTCCTCATGCTATTATTGTGACTATTTTGGGATTTTTGTTTGTTTATTTCTTTGTTATTTGGTGATAGAAACACTGTCTTTCTAGTGGTCTACTTTTCAACAAATTGTTAAGGGCACAGTATAGTTTTGCTGACTATTGGAATCCTGTACCTCAGGAGATCTTCAGAATGTATTCATCTTTCATAAGCATCCTTTACACTGAACAAGTCTCATCAATGTGACACAACATTCACAGAAAGGAAAAAGAAATCATGATCAGCATAAAAGATGCAGAAATAACATTTGACAATTAATACTATTGCTGGATTAAAACGTTTAACCAACTAGGTATAAAAGGAATTTACCTAAACACAATAAAGGCCACATATGAAAATTTGTAGCTAACCATACACTCAAAGGTGAAAAGCTGAAAGCTTTCTCAAAATGATTAGGAAAAAGTAGGAATGCCCACTCTTACCTCTTCTACTCCATATAGAACAGGAAGTCCTAATCAGAAAAGTGGACAAGGAAAAGTAAAGGTATCCAAAGTGAAAAAAAAAAAAATTATCTCGGCTCGCTGATGAAAGTACCTTCACAATGCCCTTCAAGAGCATGGATATGTAGCTTGTATATGTAGCTTGTACTTCATATATATTTCATATATGAAACATGGGTTCCTAGGTAAGCATGTGCATCGACTCAGCTAGTAAGGCCATGCTGTGATTTGTGCAAAGCACTCTGTCTACTTGCAATATTCCACCCTGTCTTCTTCACTTGCTACTCTGTAGGAGTACCCAGATCTGCTGTGACCTCTATAAGACCATTTTGCACTCTCCAATCTGATTTAACTGATTTAGTTGAATTAAACTCAATCCACGTTTTCCTCACTATCTAGTACATACTTTATCACATCAGAAAAATGGGATGATTTTGTCACCCAATATACTAATTGAGAGCAAGCAATATGATTAAGTATGCCCATGAATCTGGACAGAGTCATGCACATTTTAGGCACTCTGTAAGTTTTTGATGGCTAAATGAATAAATTACTGACTGAAGAATAAAAAATAAAAAAAATTTTTCTTTGAAATGGAAGGGGGTTAATAGCTAGGCCACAATGTGTTTAAAGGGAAGAATTACGAACATTGCAGAGGCAAGTTGAGATCACATAATAAAGACATTACATCTCAAGGATAGAGAATTTTAGTGGTCAGTACTAGTGATGTCATAAAACTGAAGGATTTTTGAGTAGAACTACATATTAGGAAGATTGATCAGACAATTTTGACAAAAATAAACTGGACAAAAGCAAAGTTATAAATGAGAGCAATCAGAACATAGTGGAATTAGTGTAGGCCAGGGGAAACACACTTGAACTGAAAAAGTGGCAATTGGAAAGGTGATCATTTGGACTGTTGTATTGTTTTCTCTTTGCTTCTCCCTGCATGAGTTAAGTCTTCTCCACTGTCTATGGATCCTTGTGACCTTTGAGGAGTACTATAGTAAGTCCAGAAAATTTAAGAGTTTTCATGTACACAGCAAAATTGGATTTCATCTTAAAAACATTGTTCACTACTTCCTTTTTCCTGGTCCTATTCTTTTTCATTTTTATCTAAAGCACATATTTTCAGACTTATGAATGGAGCTCTTTCCATTTACTTTGTCAAACTTCAAAATTTAAATAGAATTTCAAAATTGGAGGCTTTGAAATATTTTGTACCCAGAGCTTGTTATTCTAGTGCTCTAATTGTAGTGATCACTAATATTTATTTCCAGCTTATAATGAGCCAGTCATTACTTTAAATGCAGTATGTATTTCATTTCTTCACACAGCATTGAGTTACAAGTTCTAACTTCAAAAATGAGAAAATGAAACCAGGTTATCAGTGATGCATCCTACCAAAGCCATGTAAATAGCAAGCACTAGAGAAGGAATTTGAATAAGTCAAATAATAAACACTGGTGTTAATTACCAGAAACTACCAACGGATAACTACCCACATTGCTGAACCAGGATATATGAACAGATTATATCATTAAGTGAATTATGAGAGTAGAAATGGGAATTATAAGATTAGGCTTTCAGATTTGCCATGACAAAAGTAATAGTCTATGATTGACTTTGATCTGTCTATTGAAGTTACTCTAATAAATTTTATATGGGGAAAATAAAAGCATTTGGATAACAGAAACATGGTTTGATTATTTAATATTTACCCTGCTGAGAACAGCAAGCAGAAATTATTTTTTAACACTAGTGCAAATGTACAGTATTTTGTTTTCTATTTTCTGATTATTTTAAACACAGTGCCTGAGTGGTAAATAAAGGACTTTTTTCTTCAAAGGATCATTGAAACTTTTTTCTCAATTCAATAAAAAAAATTACAAGTAAATTTATTTTAGGAAGCCATGCAGATAGTCATTTAGATATTCAGGTTTTCATTTATGGTACTGTTTTAATTTTGATATTTAAATAATAAAAACATTTTATCATTTGATTTATGTTAATAAATAATCCATAATTATGGTAGGTAATGTGATAAAACATAATTTCTGTATATTTTAAATTTTGAAGGTGCAAGAAAAAATTTTAAAATAAAAAATGAGACAGATTTTAAAACCTAGAAATACAGAGATACTCTTTTATAGGCAGAAAAATACATTGTTTAAGATTAAAGAAATTTGGTTCTGATTCTCTTAGAGAAAAAATTACCTCATGATGAAGGCATTAGATAAGAGACTGCATGAAGGAAGAAATTCACTTGTTTCAGTCATGTGACTGCAAAGCTTTGTAAAAATTGCTTTGAAATATATTGGCGGCCAATGATCACTTTAAACCTTTAATGTAAGTAGAAATAACTTATTGCGTTTTTAACTTAATTCTATGAAGTTTTTTTTTTTTAATGAAGCATGACTATGACCTCTCATATCTTTTCTAGAAAATTTAGAAAGATACCATTGCCCTGTGTACATGCATGAATGCACAGATGGTGTGACTCTACCTTGTGTACAAACAGTGAAACAATAGCTGTACTCCATTTGTGTTCAATGAATCAATAAGTAAATAAAAGAATAAAAAAAAAAAAAAAAAATTTAGAATATGGACAGATTAAAATTTCAAATCCCTTTATTAGGAGGAAATAAAATAACACTTTCTCACAGGTTCCTCCCCTTTGGCTCAAGATCACATTTTCCTTCTCTTTAATTTTATATGCTCAGTCAATATAGTCTTATTGGGTCTTCAAAATGTCTCTCAATTTCATTACTTTTTCAGGTTTTTTTTTCACTTCGTCTTTATCAGGATTTCCCAAACATTGATTAGTGATTTTGATCACAAAATAATTTTTGACAAGGCCTAGAGAGATTTTTGATAATCACTACCAGGGAGAGGGTACTACTATAATCTAGATGTGGAGGCCAAGTATGATGTTAAATATCTACAATGCATAGGGCACGACCCTTCAACAAAGGATCAGCTCACCAAAATGTCAACAGAACTAAAGTAGAAACACCCTAATCTAGAATATTGCAATAATTTCCTACACCTACTCCTGCTTTGTCCCCATTCTCTTAGAAATAAGTTATGTCATACCAACTTCTTGTTGAACTTGAGCTATTTATAAAATATTCGAGAAAAGATGTTTATTAGGCTGGTAAGAATCTAATGCAGGGTTCAAGAGGCAAATTATTTTTGAGATATAGACTAAAGATAAATGAAGTAAAAGTTTGACAGATCAAAATATAGAAATGGTAAAAAAATTTCTTGAGAAAATCTATAGAAGAAAAGGAGACCATAAAATATTTATATGTAAGAGGAAAATTGAAAACAGATAAATAAAAAATTTCTTACATAGCTAAAAACTGAGACAGAAACATCAGAGGAGAAGAGCAGCTCTTGACAAAGCATGTGGTATCCATTACTCATGACTTCCATGAAGGAACCGTCTTCTGTATGTCCTTGGGATCAGCAGTAATTCTACCTTTCCCAAGCATGTATTTATTATTTGTCTATTTTTAAAATTTTAAATGATACACGATGTCTGAACATTTTTATGAGGCATATATGATTTGTGCATACAAATCAGGGTGCTTAGAAAATCTTTCATCTGACACATGAATCATGACTTTGTGTTGGGGACATTCAAATCTCTGTTGTCTCTTTTGAAATACATAATGAATTATTATTGATTATAGTCACCCTACTATGCTGTAAAACATGATAAATTAATCTCTCCCATCTTTGATTTTGTACTTGTTAACCAATCTTTCTCTATCCATTCCCAACTCCCCACCACCCTACTATTCCAAGCCATGGGTACCCAGCATTCCCTTTCATTCTGAGATCAACATTTTTTCAGCTTCTACTTGACTGAGAACATGTAGTATTTTTAATCTTCCTTTCCATTCTCACTTGAAAGTAATAGAAAACAAGAGAGGAACAACCAAGTTCTTTAAAAAATGTGAAAATTTAAGGCTTATAGAAGAGATGACAGGGGACACATCAGTATATACACAATTTCAACTGACTACCAACTCTTAGCTTTTGACCATTTCAGTCCCCCTCTTGATGCATCAAGGATGTTCAGAAAGTAAAATCACATTATTTCATCAATCATCCCTAGGAAGTGTTTAAAATGAGGGCCAGTTCAAGGCAAAGTGGAATTTTTTCTTAGCAAAGAAAGAAAAGAAAATTTCCTTAGTGAAAGTCAGGCTCCTAATGGTTTTGCCCAACACAATGATTTTTGGCAACTTAAAATTACCAGATGTTCACATTACACATGCTTATTAGTTTGTGGGCTTTAAAAAATATTATAGTGACTGTGTTGGATGAACAACCTATCTCAATATTTGCCCCAACTTCTCCCAAATAGAAAAAATGCCTTTATTTGTATTGTATTCTGCTTGCATTAAACACTGTTTAAATATTTTGACTCCATTTATGTGTTAAATCTATCAAATGGTTTACCTAGCCAAATAAATAATCAGTTCAGAAAATAAACGAATTACTGGCTGTAGATTTGTCTACTTAATTAAAAGGTATTAAATCAGCTATTTAATTGCTCAAACAGAGGTGAAGATTTTCCTTTTTGCTTTTATGATGATGTTCTCTTATATTCCTGAAGATGTGTAGTGTGAATGCAGACACTGAGAAGGAAAAAATAAACAGATATTCTAATGAATTTTTAAGTTCCAAAAAAACAAAATGTAGAGTTGAGAAAACATTACTATCATTACTATCATACTTTTGTTTTTCTTGTCTATATCCCTCAACACATTTGATAATTATTGATTTATACTATAAAGATTTCTGAACTGAAAATATGAAAAGAAAATGAATTAAATATCATCACACTTATTAATATATTTATGTGTTATAAACTTTCTGACAAGTTTACAAGGTGCCAAATTTGTCACCAAAAAAAGGGACTTTTTAACTTGGAATCTCGAAGAGACAGAAATCAAAGAACCTAGAATACAACTCATTATTTTATTAAAATGATAATAAATCATTTGAGATAATATTTGAGAACATTCCAAGTCACCATGAGAGCATGTACAACAGATTATGATTTAAGTCTAAATATTAAGATACAACTGTCTCAATGAGATCACAGATTAAATTATGAAGAATTCATAATAGGTAAGTGAGGAAAAGGTAAGAATTCTTGCTAGAAAGGTGAAAGGAATGGTAAAATGTCTTCAGAAAGAAAGTATAAATTATTAGAGTCACTGTGAAAAATGACAGGAAAATCATGGATGATATATCGGGTTGGGGCACAATTGGAGATAATGTTAAAAACACAGGCAAGGACCAAACCATGTACTCTCTTGTTATCTATCTTAAAGATACCAATAGAAATAGTTTAGCAAAAGAAAGTCATTAAAATTTTGAAGCAGTGTGCTGAGCTGGTGGGGGACATTTGTAGTTCCATTGCATGCATGCTATTTTGCTGTAATGTGTAATGTAAATGTAGTATGAAGTATGCAGTAGTATGTAGTATGGAAAGCAAGTAATGACAAGAGATTGCATTTAGGGAAATGACTAAGAAAGAAAACAGCTCTTCAGGGTGACACTAGGTGGAATGGTCTACTTGGTTTCAAAAAAGATGTAGAAAAGGAAACAATTTCCAATTTATTAGAAGTTGAATTAGAACTTGAAAACACACAGCATATAGGGTATAATTTTTAAAAAGTGGTGTTAAATCAAAACTCCCGAGACCAAGGTATCTGAGAGGGAAGACATTGAAAAAATAAAATAAATAAAATAAAAATAAAATAAAATAAAATAAAATAAAATAATAAAATAAAATAAAAATACATTGAGCTATACGGAATGCCAGACAAGAGGACTGTTCCTGAGACACATTCTCTAAGCCACCAGAAGTATGGATAAGCAGCACTTGGGAAAGTGTCTCCAGGTCTCAAAGGCCAGAGTATTTTATGATGAAAATTTAGGGAGCAGGACATACATTGCTCACATTGAACCTGTGTTGGCTCCAGATAAGAACTGAAGGACAATGCAAAGTTAGCAAAGTTTGAGGATAGGACAAGTTTGGGAATTGGTAAGGACTGTAAGCAGAATGTAAAGCACCTTGGAGGTCTTCCTCCTGGAATTTGAATGGAGAGTTGACATGTCCACATAGGAGTAAGGAGCAGTTTTTTTTGCTCTGTTGTTGCTGTTCTTTTGAAACTGTTAGTTGGATTACTTTCTTAACATCTCCTCTCTTTCATTCTCTGGCTTATAACAAAATTAAGACATCTCAGAATTTTTTTTCTTATGGGTGGAAATTGTAACTTCGTATTCTTAACTTGGAAACTATATGATTGAAGTCATCAATCATAAAAATAAGGACAACCTTTTACTTTAAAAACTTAACCTTGAAGCAAGCAGAAGTTTCAGCATAAATTATGGATGGGTTAAATTGAGATGCCCTTTACATACACAAATTCAGGAGAAAATGTGGCATTTTTTACATATTTGATTGCTTGAAGTGAATCCATAAATGAATGAATAAAGACATTTAACAAATTTATTTGTTACCAAGAGAAGCAGAACATACTTACTGGTGAATAATAGAAAATGCACAGAAAACTAGGTTACTGGTCAAAGGTCATTTGGAAAGATCAAAGAAAGATTTAAAATAAAATGACTATAATACACCAATAAAAATAGTGGAAAAAATAAAATAAAATTGGAAAGGAAGTGCAAAATTTTATGAAATTGATACCACCAGCTATATTTTTGAATTGCAACATTTTCCTCTGAATGTGTAATACACTGAGATTCATTGGAAATTTTATTCATACATATATCTATGTTAACTTCATAATCTAATAAATAGATTTTGGTTAAACCATTATGAATAAATACATAAGAAAAAATCTAATTAAAAATATCATGACTTATTTGTTGAATATAAAAAGTACACTTTATAGGTTATATACCTATAAGAATATTTCTATTAAATCAACATTTGTTAATGTTATCCATTATCCAGTATTATTTCTTACTAGTTGTATCTTATTTCAATTAATCTTTTCCTATTCTATTTGCTATGACAGGTTAACTGTAAGATTTTAAGTATAACAGCATATTAGGATATATATATTTTTTCAATTCAAATCAAATTTTTCTCTAATTTTATAAACAATTTTGTCCTTCTACAGTTTAATTTACTGATCTTTCCAATAGGGCATACTGATAGTACATATCAGCAATTTAAGATCTTTCAGTAGAGGAACAATTCCATGTTGGTTTTGAAAATGTTTTCAAGTATAAAAGCTTCTTATATACATAGATATCGAGGTATTTTTTCTATAGTACCTGGTTGGACTTGCAGTTGTTTTGAGTATTTCCTTATTTGTCCATTGTTGAATGTGGTTTATTTAAATTTCCTACTATATTTTAATGCAATTGAGCTCTCTCTTCAGATCTACTGATAGGTGTTTACATATTTCAGTGCTGTAATGTCAAGAGCATATATATTTATCATCATATCCTTCAGATACATTAATTCCTTCATCATTCTATAATGACGATCTTTGTCTCTTTTTATAATTTTTGACCTAAAGCTTTTTTCAGCTTTAAGCATAGCAATTACCTTGCTTTTTTGTTTGGTTTGGTTTCAAATTTCATGGAATAGTTTTCTCTATACCATCACTTTCCAACTTTGTACATTGTTAAATTGACAGGAATCTCTTGTAGGGAATGTACAGATGAATCTTGTTAAAATCTGCTCAACCATTATATGCATTTTGATTGAAGAATTCAATTTCTTTTTTATATACATTTCAAAGAAACAGATGTGTTTTAATTTTCTATAATAAAGGCTCCAATAAAAAAGGGAAAAGTCTCTTCACTTAGTATCAATAGTGAAAATATAAACTTCTTGTTTTTTAATTGGTATTTAAATTAGTTACCTATTATTTATTGCAGTTATTGAGAAAATGAATTTTGCCAGTTTTTTTAATCTTATGTGCCTAATAAGCGTTCATTTTTTTCACTGAATAGTTATTTAGCATTACTTGTCAGACATCAGAGTAGCTGTGATCATCACCATTACCATCATCATTATTATTTTTCATTTTTTTTAACCAGTATGTATTGTTTGTAGGTCTGACTCATGCACAACTCTCTAGAGAATGAAAATAAATATACTAGTACTTTGTATATAAAGATGAGACACAGAAACATGGTTGAAATTATTTCCCCAATACCACAAACCAGTTTATTGGTAGAACAGAAATATTATAATTTTTTTCAGTGTAAAATATACAGAAACCATTGGGATATAAGCTTTTATTCACAGATTCATATATATAGATTTTTATGTAAGTAGATAAATATATGGACAACTCCTAGTTATAATTATGAAGATTGTTTAAAATGGTCTTATTCATATTTCTTCTAGTCATAGGACCTTTTCTCTCTAACTGCAATCAAAATAGGAAATAATTCATAGTTATTTTTAATGGCATTTAAAGGTATTTCAGTTAAAAATTTAACTGTCTGAGATTCCTTTTACACAACTTTTAATTTTACTTTAACTCTGAGCAGGGATTGGGGTACTTAAAGTTTTTCTCCTACTAAAATTTTACAAGGTATAAAACCACAAACCTGTTATAAAACATGTTTGAATAAGTGGACACTTTCTCTTGTTACATCTCTAAACATACTTTAAAAAATCTCTACATATTACAACCCCCTGAAATATTTCATAATACATCAGCACCTTTTCTATTGGGATCCAGAATGCAGTGCTGACACAGCACCTATCAGGTAACTAACATGCTTTATGCTCCAGGGAAGCCCTCAACCTTTTGTTGTCAAAATAATTGCATTGAAAGTTTTGGAAGGTAGTGGATTGCACCCTTCAAATATCAGATCTGGGACAGAGAATTATGAAAAGATTAAACTAGTTAGGAAAAAAATCTCAAATGACCTATCAAGTCCTCTTCTCTACTAGGCTTAATGCACTAAGTTCTTGATTAGAAAATATAATTTTCCAACAGCATCAAGCATCCATTTGCTTACTATAAACCATTTTCTGATTCATGATTTGGCAGATACCCATGAATCTGGGTGGATTTCGCAATATTTTCCCATGGTTACTAATAGATAATTTTAATGTTAAATAATAACTATAACTACTAAATTTATATATCTATAGGCTAGCATGTTTAAATAATAATATGCTGTTCTTACATTGACATATTCGCCATTAGAATTGTTAATGATTCCAATCATATATGAAGTCCAAATTTAAAAGATAATTGAAAATTTTTAATTTGTTTCTTTTTTAAAATTTATTTTTTTTTTAAATTTTGGTTCCTGGTGGTATTGCAAATTGGTGCAGCCACTCTGGAAAGTAGTATGTGGATTCCTTAGAAAACTCAGAATGAAATTACCATTTGACCCAACTATCCCACTCCTTGGTCTATACCCAAAGGACTTAAATTTGTTTTTTATTAGATAATTTTAGCATTGAAAGGAATACAGACATATGAAAACAACTTAATTTATATTCATTTAATTTATACTGTTCTTGAAAACATTTTCAGGTTTTCTTCACTTTTGAATAAGATCATGTATTATTTTTAAATTCTGTGAATGACTGGGACTAAATATAGGAGAAATTATGATATATTTAAAATGAAAATAGAATTTAAAGGTTCAAATTGATAAATGTGTTCAAAAACTGTCCTATTTACATTATAATGATAGGAAACAAGAGTGAATAGAATTACATCAAATCTGACCTTCACAAAATATGTAAGCAGAACCTTACCAACTCTAATAATGCAATTATGAATCAAATTATAAAAATTACTAAGAAAGTTATCTCCATCAAATCCCCATTATCACATTATCAGATATAATTCCCAAACTTCATATTTTTTCTTAGTGATTTAATTGAGGATCTAAGAAATAAAGGGAAAATGATATTTTTAAATAATATTTATAACATAGAAGTAGTGAATACAATATTGTCCTCTGTATAAGAAGATAATATATTCATTAAGTTGATAAGATTTTTCAAGAAATTTGGAAACACTGATCTTTTCTATTCTCATTTTTCTTACTTGCACAATTACTATACAAAAGAAAACTAAAATCTGTTGATCTATGAAGCACCTGTTAGTATTACTCTTCCAAATATGGGTTATTTCAACAGAAGAGAAGATGCTTTAAAATATGATCATCATTAGGATTGATTAAGTCACAGTTGAAGGACAAGGCTATTGAAAAACCTAACTGACTTTAATAGAAAAAAAAACATAAAAATAAGTCACATAACCATTCTTTTGTATAGTCCCGGTGTCACATCTAAGATCTGAGTTGCTTTTGTGCTTGAGTCACTTTTAACCATAAGCTGTGTATAATGGCAATTATTTAACCAATTAACCTCGCCCATGCCCATATTCTATTTCTGAGTTAAGGTCAAGTGATCTCTGCAGCTCTGTAATTACTCCTTCAACTGTGAATATGTTTCTTTGTTAAAAATGCTTTGAAGTTTGATATGTAGGACAATTAACACATGTCTTTAAAACATTGATTTGATGCCTGTTTGGTTAGTTTTAAAAACTGTTTGAAAATTTGAGCTATGAAATTTATGTCTATTAACATATTTCTTTTTATGCACTTATTCATAAGATTATAGTGCTTATATGAGTAACTACTTTCTTAGGTACTTGAAACATTTGATAAAATTAGTTAAAGTGTAACTGCAATTTGAAAATCTTAAGCTAATTTGTAAATTGAATGTATAAGTAAATACTTGACATTTTGTAAGTAAGATTCAATAGTTCATTGATTATTATTAAATAGACATATTAAAAAGTTATGGGTCCTTGCATCATTTGTGCCAACACTGAGATAGGTTTTATGAGTTTTATAATGCATACTTGGAAGAATGCTAAAGAAAGAAATGAAGAGGCAAAATCAGTATGAAAGGTAAGAAAAATATTCAGGCTAAAAACCTAGTCTTACATGGTAAGAAATAGATTAACAAAGAAATAAAAAAAAAAACTGCTGACGGAAAGATAAGATGTTCCTTAATATATCGAAAAAATATGCAGCAATTGAAGTGTAAACACAATTATTATCTCTCTTTTTTTGTTGTTGTTGTTGTTGTTACCAAGGATTGAACTGAGGGCACTTGACCACTGAGCCACATCCCCAATCCTATTTTGTATTTTATTTAGAGACAGGGTCTCACTGAGTTGCTTAGAATCTCTCTTTTGCTGAGGCTGGCTTTGAACTCTCAATCCTCCTGCCTTAGCCTTGGGAGCTGCTGGGATTACAGGCATGCATATGCAGAACGATTTTTTAATATCTAAGTTGAAATTTATTTTTCTTTTATCAATTCTACATGTAAAAGTATATAAAATGGAAAACTATTTCTTAATCATTTTAGTTTGAACATATTAATTATGTATATAAATTATACATCCACCTTTGATGAATTTTGAGAGTGTACTTACAAAAGCATCTGTGGAATTTGACAAATGTAGATTTTAAAAAAGAGAAAAAGATGTAAACTACCATGCAGGAGAATATCCTTGAATATTCCATTTACAACATTTGGCAAGCACATAGGAATGTGTATAGGAAGTTAAAGTAAAATTACTCTCTGTTTCCTGAACTGTTTTATTTTTACTACATAATTGCTATGGACATGGGCAGTGTGGATCATAATTTTGATTGCAAAAATCACATTTTAAGTATAGATCAGAATATTAATCTGATTTAGTATAACTGGGGATCCAGGAGCAGAAGAATGACTATATTGAAGGAAAAGGTGGCTGCCTGATGTCTTCAGCTCTCAGGTGTGCTAGAAACCTTGAGCCCTTACTTGTTTTGTGCCAATACTGAGGAATATGATATCGCAGTTCTGCCCACATGTGAGAATCCTGATCCCTTTTCACTTCCCAGACCAGACAGTTTGGGCTGCATTGTATTTTCTTACCTTTTTCTTTGTTAATATCTACATAAAACATAAAATTTGAATGCACATTTATTTCCAAAATAAGCCAGTTGGAAAATGGCTATTACAGAAGTAAAATTCAACAGGACAGGAAGAGTTTTAAGATATCCAAATAAAACATTAATAATCAGCTATTAGTCCATATAAGACTGTGCGCCCCTTGTGTTACATAAGAACTCCATCCTGCTGTGCGTGCAAACATGTGGACTTCCCAAATCACATCAAAAACAGCAGACACAGGAATTTGTCAACCTCATCAGATGTTACTCTGTGCAGACCTCCATGCAGACATCAACGGCAGAAAGGCAAAGACACATTTTCAACACCAAAACACGATGACTTCTTAAGCATTTCAAACAAGATTAGACAATGTATTAATTCTTATTTTTATGATTTCTACCAACATGTTTGCATTTAATAATTCTGCCAGATTTGTACTGCTAATATGATGCAAATCATCAGACAGTACATCTATAATAAATCCAAATTAATAGAAGTGAAACATAAATCCTAAATGATTCATACATGATCTGCTATTTGCTTCACTGGAAATGAAAAGTTCTTGTCCTTTTTATTTTATTGCATATCAGAAGAACACTATATTTCTAAAAATACCCACATCCCATAAATATAGAGAAATGTTAAGAATTGAAATGTAGGTTTAGTTTACTGATATTCAAAAAGCTTAGCATGAATTTTCAATTTGCTTGTTTTCATGTAGGATATGAGAACAATGATCAATTACCAACAAAAACAGAGAAAATAGAATATTTGCTTGTTTAAAGTCTGAGAGATAAATGTTAAATAGGTTAGAGGCAGAAACAAGTTATTCAAAATGAAAATTTCAAGTAATGAAAAAGCATTTAGATAATCAGTGGTAATCAGATAAATAAGCAGGTGCAAAACTGACAAATTAGGAAAATAAAAAGTGAGTGTAAGTACACAAACATAGTATTTGTATATGCAACAATATAGGCTTATTCACTATAAGAAGAGAATATAAAGTGGTCAACTTGCCAAACACACACACAGACACACACACACACCCCATATTTCAATTTGGTTGTGGGATGCATACATATTCAATCTTTTAGGAACTCAAGATCTTTCTACTAATTGTTTATTCTCTAGGGTTTGCCTCTTCCCAGTGATTACTGATGACTTATCATTACTTTAGCATTACAATCTGCAGCCTAGGGAAATAGACTAGTTATTATTTTTTTAAATTTAAAAGCTTTACCCCAAGTATCAGACATCATTTATTGTTAGGTTTTCAGTCACATCCAGTGTGAATGAGGGAAGGGATAACTGTCGGAGGATGGTGCTGACTATAAATCAATTACTAATAAACTTATTTAATCAATAAACACAAGGGCCAATACGCTTTTCAATGGAAGGGGGTGTAGCAGATGGGGTCATACCAGATCTGGCCTCCAACAACGTGGAGGACACCATCTTCACCTTCATTTATAGGTGCATAGGTAAAGGAGTTGGGACCTGAGGGCTTCTGTGAGGAACAGAATGGGGTGGAGTGAGGGAAGCCATTTGTTTAGGGAATTCGCATATCCTCAGGTGGTGAGTCACCTGTGGACAGGGACACTTACTCCCTGCTATCTGAAACAATCTCCCATGACTGTCAGTTCCTGGGAGTCAGACCTCTGTATCCCATTGCTCAGCCAAGTCTGATTCTGTTAGACATGGATGGCTCTCCACAATTTATGCTTATAACCTAACCCGCTAGCCAAAATTTTGTCATATGGCCATATCTAACTTCAAGAGAGGTTGGGAAATGAGCATGTTCAGACATGTGTCATGCAAATCATTAATCACTATGCAAGAGAGCAGGTAGGTCTCTGTGAGGAAAGCCAGCAGCCTGTCTTTGAAGAGTAGACTGTGTCCTGCTTTGATTTACTCTATGATGTATGGAATGGTAGTTTCCAGGCTGTGCCTAATCCTGAGATACTGCATTTTGTAAAGCTGTAGTTTGCCATGACTTCCTGCATTTTGAGTCCCAGTGCCAGGGTGAATTGACTCTTTGTGCAAGGAAACAACCTCCATCTTCCTAGGACAACCATGAGTCACATTGATAAACAACTAATTCCTGCCAACTTATCAAATTAAATCAGACACAAACATGTGGACTTCCCAAATCATATCAAAAACAGCAGACACAGGAGTTTATTAACCTCATCAGATGTAACTCCCTTTCCTAAGTCCCATTAAAGGAGGGGCTTACCAAGAGGGGACTCAGTGGCTTGACAACCCCATCCCCTGGTCATTTATCATGAGCCTTGCCCAGGAGAACTGGCAAAGGCAAAATACCTCTGGTTCTGTCCCCACTGAGGTTTGGTTGCACAGTATGGTTTCCCCGGAGCTTGAAAACAATGCACAGTTCACTCCAAGCTGACACTGCAAGCTGACACTGTAGAGCTGTCATCTATTAAGACTTTCTGCCTTGACAATGCTGTTGAACTGGTTTGCTAAAACCTTTGCCGGTTCACCTGACTCTGACTCAGGTGCATTTATATCCACTCTCAGTCTATGCTCTTGGCATAGCATCCTGCAACCCTGCGACTACCTTAACCTCTCTTAGTTTTTTTGTGACGTATACCTCTTATTTTTGGGAGGTATCCTGTATGACTTCAGTGTTATAGACATTAGAAATTAAGTTTGGAATGCAATAAAAGAACTTGTGATTGCCTGGCTTATGACTATCAGGCTACATGTGAGTATTCAGTGAACTGCAAATATTGAAAGTGGTATCGCTTGTGAATTTATTGTTATTCAATAAAGTCTGACATTGTGGAAAAACACAAACATGTCTGGTCTATATTGATTACATTGCTCACTCAGTACACTTGCTCTATATAACATGCTTCCTCTCAAACATTGTTGCTTAGTGTTACATAGACACTACTTTCCAGTAAACATGCTGGCAATAAAACACAATGAGCAATAGAAAAGTTATACCTTTTTTCTAGATATTCTTGTTTTCTATACTTATAATAAATAAAACAAAATAAAAAATATGAGCCAGGCATGGTGGCATACGCCTTTAATCCCAGTGTCTCTGGAGACCGAGGAGGAGAATCACAAGTTCAAGACCAGCCTCAGTAACTTTGCAGTAACCTGTTTCAAAAAAATTTAAAAGCATGGGGATATGACTCATTGGTAAACTGCCCCTCGGTTCAGTCCTCAGTATCCATATATGTGTATGTTTGTGTGTGTGTATTTATAAAACAGATTCATTACATCTTAGAAATTAAGTTTGGAATAAAATAAAAGAACTTGTGATTTCCTGGCTTATGGTTATCAGGTGATGCACAAGCATAAGAACACTTCCACTCTCAGCAGTAGGGAGTGTGTGCCAGCGGTGGCACAAAACCTGTAATCCCAGCGGCTCCAGAGACTGAGAAAAGAGGATTGTGAGTTCAAAGCCAGCCTCAACAGAAGTGAGGCCATAGCAACTCAGTGAGACCCTGTCTATTGGTAAGATACAAATAGCACAAATGGCTGGGGATGTGGCTCAGTGGTCAAATGAGTTCAATCCCTGGTACCAAAAAAAAAAAAAGAAAGAAAAGAAAAGAAAAAGAAAAAAGGGAGTGTTCATGTATCAATAAATCATGGGAAATCAGCATGCTGATGTGAAAGGAAGGATGTTAACAATTTAATTTACTTGGTCCACCGTAGAATTTTGGCTCAATCCATTCTCTATCATCAGTCGATTCAGTGTTACCTGAATCTCAGTTTCTTAATTTGTAAAAACCAGATTATAGTTTTGATATGAGAATTACTGTTGTTGATAAATGTCAAGAATCTGCCAAAATACATATATGTAGAATATATTTTTAATTGAATTCAATACTTTACAAAATTTAGAATAATATAATGTTAAGAAAACAATATTTTAAAATAAAGTCTCATTTTAATTAAATTATGTAGATTATAAAAGAAATATAATTATATTTTAAATGTAAGTTATGTTAATTACAGGTCATTGATTCGACCAAATACATAAAACAATGAAAAGCTATAAGGTTTAGAAGGTTCATTCCAGATAGTGAGATTATTGGTAATTTTCCAAATTTTCTACATTTGTCAGATTATTATTTCATAAAAGGAGAAAATTTTTTATAAAATCATGCAAGAACACCAAGTATTTTCTTTTAATAATCACTTGTATTTCTCTAATATAGGATCTCTCTAATTTTCTTTGATTATTCTGGTATGTATTGCCATTGTCAATTTTATTATCTTAAAATAATTTTTCAGAACATAAGTTGATTAACTTATGGTGTTATTTCAAATATATGGTTACAAAGTTTGATGGGCCTTATTAAAAATTACGATGAGAGAAAATATTAAGTGAAAATTAACCAATATTTGAAAAGAAGTAATCATGTTTGTCTGATGAATACTTACTACTATTCTACAAGTTCTGAATGTGCTATACTTAGCATGTCTTTCTGTAAAATTTGAAAATTGTAACAATTAACTTTTTAAAAATACAGTGTGTTTGGTTAACTTTTTGTCACTGTTACCAAAATATCCAACAAGAGCAACTTAGAGAAGGAAAAGTTGATTTCCTCTCACAGTTTCAGAGGTTTAGTCTGTGGTTGACTGATTTCATCATTCTGGGCCCAAGATGAGATGAAACATCATGGCTGAAGGCCCAGTGGAGAAAAACTGCTCACCTCAAGGCAGCCAGCAAGCAGAGGCAAAGGGGGATGCAGAAAAGATGGACCCTTCCAGGGCCCGCCCCCAGTGACTCAGTTCCTCCAGCCACCCCTGCCACCTACAGTTACCACCCAGTTAGTCTATTTGAACATGGGTGAACTGATTAGGTTAGATCTCTCAATCCAATCACTGTATCTCCAAACACTCCAACATTACCAGAGGAGCTTTTGAAGCTTCATATCCAAGCTTTAACATACAGAAAAAAAAATTAAATTATTTGCACCATCTATATAAAAGTATTTTTCTCTTTCCAATAGTTTAGATTAATAACTTTTTCACTGAAATTTATATTGAAATTTGTAACTATTGCCCGTTAGTAATGCTTTACATTTAAAAGGCCATGAGATTTTTAAAATATGGGTATTCAAACCTCATGTTATAGGAAAGAATCTCTAATATTGATGATTTTCTATAAAGCAATGTTTGGAAAAAATTTAATTGTTCTGTTTTTATTTCTTTTGGGGAGAAGGTTGATATGGAAAAGGCATATTTTTATTGAACCTCAGAAATCATATATGGTTTTATTTTACTGATGAAAATACACCAGACTAAGGTGGAAGGTAGAGGCATATAGAATATCTGCAGCTACTGAAATGAGGTATTGTTCTTTTCTAATTAATGTTTAATTTTAAAACAATGAAAAATACATGTTCTAATTAAGTATAAATACATAATTCTCATAAAAGGCATTTTTAAAAGAAAATGATTTCTCTAAGGTTTTGGTTCAGATACAGGAATCATCTTTCCAGTCAATTATTGTAATCCAAAAGCTCTTTTGAGTCTTATTTGATTGAATTCTTAATACGCTGAAAACTGAAATTTCTAAGCATCTGAAGCATGGTTGCTTCTGATTTTTTCATTAGTGTCAATATGAAGTGCTTCCTTTTAGAGCCCATGAGAGTTTATCAGTACTAATCTACTATTTCTTTCCTGATGCTTCTGGACTACTGAAAACTCCTAATTTGCAATAATTAACCCCCTGAGAATAGCATTTCTCATTTAACCCAGGGAGCAGCCATATCTCTCTGTGTTCAGCTTTGCAACCACCTAGACAGGTCTTTTTTTGACATGTATTTCAGGCATCAGGTAATTTATTCAGTAATAAACATGGAAGGTTTTTGTAACAAATGTTAAAATTATATGGACAGCACATGTCATGTGGAGAGGCAATTTGCTCTGGAGGTCAAGAGCAGATGGCCCAGCTTTATACCTAATTCTAGTTAACAGCTTATGTTAAGACAGTTATATAATCTTTCTGGCCTTCATTTCTCTTTGTAACTCTTCCATTAGGATTTTGTGAGGGCTGAAGTTCCTTGGGATAGCACCTGGGTCATAGGCATATTCAGTTCCTGGTAATGGTGCTATCATTAGGACAACAAAATTTCATAGAAACTGCAGGTATAGATGAAATTGGTGTAGAAAAGAAAAGAGGGACATGATTAGTACCCAAGCTGAACAAATTATTTCTCAATAAATACATTTTAAAGGAAGAAAATCAAAAGTGGGTTGGGAGGGTCAGGGATAAATAAAGAAAGTGTATTTCATATTCGCTAACTTAAGGTATGAATGCCTAACACAATTTAACAAGAATAAGATATTTATATATTTATTAGTATCATCATTCTTTTCATTTTGAAATAATTTTAGACATTATAATTGGCATAAAAATACCAACATTTTTATATATGCATATATATGCATATATGATATTGTGATATGTGTATTTTGTACTTGTTATAGTTAATATATGTTATAATCAATAACCATCATAATTACTATTTCTGTGAATTATAGATTTCACCAACTTTAAAACAAATTCAAACCAAGTAAAACTTCAAATTGGCAATATTTTTCTCTTAATATAGGCATTTTTAATAAAAACCTTATCAAAGCTTGGCACATTGGTATGTTCCTGCAATTCTGGGTACTTGGGATACTGAAGCAAGAGAATTATAGTCTGAGGCCAGCCTTGGCAATTTGGCATAACCCTGTCTTAAATAGAAATATAAAAGACTGGGGATGTAGTTTAGGGATAGGGTGCCCTTTGGTTCAATCCTCCTTATCATAAGAAAATCAGTAACTTATCAGATATCTTAAATTCATATGAGAAATTTAAACAAATCAAAATCAAGGTCTTTAAAAAATGGCCACTGGGCTGTGTCTGTAGCTCAATGGCAGAGCACTTACCTAACACGTGTGAGGCACTGGGTTAGATCCTCAGCACCACATAAAAATAAACAAAATAAAGGTATTGTGTTCATCCACAACTACAAAAATTACTATAGAATTTAAATTAATAAAGCAAGTTTAGGAAGTGTATGTAGAATTGGACCTGGAGAAACTGGAGACCTGGAGAAACTCCAACATTTAGAGGGCCCTCAAAAGAAGCAAAAATAAATGTCATTGAAGTGATTAAGTAAAAGATGAAGGCAAATAAAATGGAGACTTAGGAAAACAGTCTACAGGGAAGGCACTAGAATGATAGTTGTAGATCATTCTTTCACCATGCACGTATTAAGTAACTATTATATCCCACATGTTAGTTCAACATTCAATCCTGAACAAGATAAAATCTTTGTTCTTAAAAAACCTATAATCTAGTGACTAAAATACAGATTGTTAGCAAGGAAATGGATAGCAGAAAAAAAGCCCTAAAATAGATAATTATGCATACATATGTATATATTTTGATGAATGAATGTGTGAAATCATTATACTAAAAAAAAATTTTTACTTAGTATTATTTCTTAGACAAGCATTTTTTTTTCTTTTAAACACAGGGAGTACTATAATAAAAAGTTAATTCCTTAATGAAACATTTATTAGAGGAACAAAGTGGACCATGAAATAAACTTGTGCATATATAATATACTTTATAGTGTTCAGGATCTGTACAACAATGGCACAGAATGAGATTAAAAGACAAGCCCAATAAACTAAAGGAAGAGAATTGGTGGTGGGGGAAAGAGGATAGTATTGAGTATTAAATTGTAACAAATTTTATTATATGCACTTATGAATATGTCAGCATGAATCCCACGAGTATGTGTAAGTATAATGCACTAATTTAAAAAAAAGGAATAATGACAGAAATGGATTTTACATGTTACATAGAGTGTCAAAGGAAGGAACAGAAATCTAATGGGATTGAAAGATAAATGAATGGAAAATATTACACTAAGGGAAACAATGAAAGCAAAGGGCCTCAGCAGAAGTATTCTGGGAAAGTTTAGGAGATGTGAACTGCTAATGTGAACAGCTGGAATCCAATAAATGAAAAAAGAACAACAGAATATAAGATCGCAAGGGTCCATGAGATGAGGCAGATCATGAAGAACTGAGCCATTATCTGACTTTTAAATGCCTTTGCTATAGCTTGGATAAGATTTATGTATATCCCCACAAAAGTTCATGTATTGGAGGCTTAGTTCCCAGTGTAATAGCTCTGGGATGTAGTAGAACCTGTAAGAGGTGGGGACTGTGAGAAGTTCTTGAGTCAATAGAGGATGTGCCTTCAGAATGGGTTGTGGGACCCCAGTCTCTCTCAGGCTTCCTATTTCAAGATGTGATTCCTTCCTCTCCATGCACTCTTGCATTGTACTGGCATGGGCCATGAGGCCTTTGCCATTACAGAGCACCATGCCTTTGATCAACCAGAACTGTGAGATAAATAAAAGCTTTGTGTATGTGTGTGCATCCTGCATCCACATGCCAGAGATTGCCTTGTGTGTGATACTAAGAAAGCACTCCACAACTGAGCTGTATGCCTAGGGCAAACATGTTTTCTTTATAAAGTTAGCCTGCCCCAGGTATTGTGATATAAAACCAAAAAACATGGAATACAAAAATCTCATATCCACTTTTCTCGTTTTATCACATTGATTTTCTAAAAAATATACTTCTAACTATGGTATTCATTTGCTCAATAGTTTCAATGATTACCCATTACCTACTAAATGTACAAATTTAGTTCCTAAGCATAGGTGCAAAACCATCCTGGACTTCTTGTTAGATTCCTAGGCCAGGAGTGCCTGACTTCAGTAATATTTTTATCCCAGGTATGATCACTCAACTCAAAGATCAAATGCAAAAAGTTATAGTAAAGTAGGAAAGGAATTTAATATTAAGTTTAGCCATATTAGGAAGACCAACAGGGAGCAAGTTCTCAGTCTTGTCTCAGTCTTGTCTTTGGGGTACTGACATAAGCCTTAGTTTGGATAAGGGAATAATTGGATCAGCAGGCAAGAGGTATGCATAATTAAGCAGTCAAGCTGTGGTCTGCATGACCATTTTCTGAGATCTGGTTCTGCAAGATCCTCGAGATTGAGCCATCACTTGAGTGTGCAATCCAGCTTCCATCTTGAGATGATTGCTACTGTTTAGGGGCAGCAGCCACAATTCATGTAATGGACTCATTGCTCTGGATTAGGGAGGGCAATCTCATCTTTCTCTGATCTGCCTGTAGGGTTCACTGTTCTTGTTAGTCAAGGTGACCGCAGAAGAGAATGGCTCAGAAAAAGGACAAGTCAGAAAGGCAAGATGAACCTATTTCCTTCAGGTTTAGGGTAATGACTATTGAGAATTTGAGGTGCCATCCTGAATGTTCTGTAACAGTATGCTGCAAAAGCTGGTGATTGATAATCTGTTGATTATGATGTCCCTACAAGTCTTGAAAATATTGTAGTTACTTTTATATTGGTGCCTTCAGCTTTGAATGGGGATGGGAAAAATGAGATAAACTTAGGGCTAATCATCCTTGTATTACCAGTTTTTAGGCAGACATTCCATAAAAGATTAACATGCCCATGTTCAGTGTTTAGCAGACTCTGATCCAGTTTAAGGTAGAAAGGACATGAGGTTGAGAGATCAAACTTATATACTGCCTTTAGTTACCCATCAGGCATCTCTCTGCAGGCCCACATGAAGACTCAGGGCTTTTAGCAAAAGCAGTCTCTAAGTCCCTATTTCAGAATGACCCAATATAATTTTTCAGCCTATAACAGCAATGTTTACATCATTGCCCGATTCTTGTCTTTGTATATATGTATATATTTTTTTCAGATTTTTCTTCCTACTTAAATAGTCTTCCTCTCAGTCCCCCAATCCCTTTCCCAGGAAAACAGAATTCAAAGAAAATGATAATATTTAAAATATCTTTTAGGCATTTTCCTTCCATAATAAATAATAAAAGTTCCTTCAGACATACAATAGTGTTTTACTCATCTTACCATCCATAGTATACTATGATGGTTAATTTTATGTATCACCTTGATTGGGCCTCAGGATGCCCAGCTAGCTATTTAAATATTATTTAGGGGATTATCTGTAGTGGTATTTCATGAAGAGATTAGTATTCAATGTATATTAATGATCATTACAAATGTAAGTGGGTATCGTTCAATATTTTGAGTATGTCTAGAATATTATTTTATACAGGAAGAAGAAAGTTGAATTTGCTCTTCCTGAGTAATTTAGCTGAAAAATCAGCTTTCTCCTACCCCTGCCACTGGCACTTCTGGTCTTGAGACCCATGTGAGAATCTAAACCACTGGTTGTCCAGCTCAGGTCTTTGAACCCTACAACTGACTTTCCTGAGTTTTCCAATTACAGATACACACCAAGGGAATTCTTAGCCTCCATGATCCCATGGGGATTCAGCCTCCTGAGCAGATACTTGGAGTTACTTGACAATAAAATCTCTTTAATTGGTTCCATCTTGTGGAAATGCTAAGACAAATGTCTTCAGTGTATTACCATATCTTGTATATTCATAGCTCTGATTCACAGTAGGTACTAAATGTGTCACCAACTGAAACTTCATGCCAAAACCACGAGTTACCAAAAAACTACATATACACAATTCTTCATTAATAAACTTTATTTTTGGAATAATTTTAGAGCCACAGAAAAATTGAATAAAAAGTGCATTATTTCCTATATACCTCCTGCCTCACACAGCCACGGCATCCCCACTATCAACATCCCCATCAAAACAGTATATTTGTCCCAATTGATGACCTACATTGTGACATTATTATGATTGAAATCACATAGTTTACATTAAGTGTTGTATGTCCTATGGATCTGGAGACTGCACAATGGCATGGCTCTACCATGCAGTATCATACAGGATGCTTTTGCTCCAAAATAGTTTTCTGAGCTCTGTCTATACATTTGTTCCTCTCTGAACCCCTGGCAATCAAGCCAATCTTTATTACCACCATACTTTCACCTTTTTCACAATGTCATGTAGCTGGAATTATTCACTGTGTACTTTTTTCTAACTGGTTTTGTTCAGTTTGTAATAGACACTTCAGTTTTTTCTACATTTTGTTATCACTTGATGGCTTTTTCATTTTTCATGCTGAATAATATTCCACGATCTAAATGTACCTCAGTTTATTTAGCCACTCACTACCTAAGGACCACATGGTTCCTTGTGATTGTAGGTAAAAGCTGTCATAAACATACAAATGAAGGTTTTGGACGTGGCTTTTAATTCATTTAAGAAAATATGAAGGAACACCATTGCTGGACTCTTTGGTCAAGAGTATGTTTAGTTTCCTAAGAAACTGTTTTCAAAGTGGATGCACAGTTCATTTCCTCCAGCAAGGAAAGGAAATTCCTATTGTTTCATATCCTCATAATATTTGCTATTGTTAGTTAGGAATATGGTAATTCTAATAGGATTAGAGAAGTATTTCCTTGTTTTCAGAATTTTCGTTTCTCTAATGACAAATAATAGGCAGCACCTTTTCTTATTCTGATACTTCATCTGCATGTCTCCTTTGATGAGATGTGTGTTCAGATATTTTGCCCATTTAAAAATCAGATTGTTTTCTTATTATTGAGTTTTAAGAGTTCTTTATATATTTTACATAATAGACCTTTCTCAATTGTGTTTTTGCAAATACTTTCTTCAAGTCTGTGACTTTCCTTCTCATTTTCTTGTAAAAATTATATATACCTCTAGCCCTTTGAAAATTTTATTTAATGCAGTTTTGAGATAGGGTCTTGATATGTTGCCAGGTGGCTTAAACTTGTGATACACCTGCATCAGCCTCTCTAGTAGCTGGGATTACCTGTGTATGCTACCAAGCCTGACCTTAATATAACTATTTATAACAATGCTATCAAGGAGCTATTGAATGATTAGCATATATTAACAAAGGTTTATATTCTTTATGTGTATGAACTTCTTAAACCTCAAAAAAAAATAGAATTGGAAAAGAGAACAAATGTTCTTCTATAGAATAGTAAAAAAAAAAAAAAAAGACCAAAGAAAGCTAAATCAAAGCTAAAACTTTAATCAACAAAACTTCTTGAACTGCACAGAATTTTCAATCAGAAACTTACTCTAGTGCTTCATAAACATACTAAATTAGGAATGAGATGAATGTATATCTGAAAACAAAATAATGTATCATTTTACTGAGAGAGTTTACACAGCTTCAAAGAGCAGATGTTTTGGTTCTATCACACTGTAGTTGACAAATTTGCTAGCAGTGGGAGTGGAAAATTAGTTTTCATTTTTAGAAATTATTTGATACCATTTACAGACCTTTACTATTTATCATACTGATTAAAAGCTGCCATTTGTAGCATTTATATACTTCAAGTACATGTCAAAACTGTTTCTATCCAATTCAAATGTTCATCTGAAAAAGAATATTAAGCCAAAGCATGGTAGATAGCTTTTCTTTTTATAAGCAATACATCAAAACTATACAGCAAGGTACTTTCTAATGTTTTATTGAGAATTTCACTGATTAAATCTTGAAAGATTCTTATCTATTACTTACAAACTTGGAAATATCTTTGAAACCAGAGATAAATAAAAATAGATAAGAAATACTGCCCTGAGGTGTCATGATGTAATGTCTTCAATTTCCATAAAAGCAACCATATCTCAAATCCATTTATCCCATGAGAACAAATCTTCATGTCAGAAAAAAGAAACTTATAAACAGGTAGGTGAGGATTTCATTTATTTATTTAACAAGGATTTCTCATGATCACCCAGGATTTCCTCTTGAGAAACTAGAAAAACCTCTGGAGCAAAAGACTCCACTCACCCACAACCTTTTCATCTAACAGGATTCACCATGAACTGATCCATGAGTGTACATTTACTTTAGATAAAACAGAAACTTGTGTTGTTAGACAAGTGCTCTACCACTAACATGCCCAGCCCTCAATATCTCTTTTTAAATTAGCTAAATGTTATTTTGAAGATGGGCCTGTTTCCAGATATTTTTTGACAAATTTCTAAAGTGTAATAGTGCTTTACTAGTGATTAAGATTTCTAACTTAGTAGAATTAGTTTCCCTTTTGAATTAATGTATTTTAACAAGCTCCATTATTATAGAAACATTTTTCATGAGGTTCTTTTTATTTGATGTAGATTTTGTGGATACTAAAAACAAAGAGATGAATTTTCAACTTGAGTTTCTGACAAATGTAGATATGTGAGTTCATTAATGGAGAGTGTTTGCTGAATGAATACATGTCTGTTTGTATTTTTATGAGTCTGCTAAATCAAACTCAAAAGGGGAAAGTAAAAAGAATGAACACAATAGTTAAGTCCTTAGAAAGTATCATCTGAAGTAGTAAAGTTAGAAAATGGAAGAAAAGGAGATGAGGGTGATAGGAAACAACAGATGTAAGTGGTGGGAACATAGTTTAAGGGCATAATTCTATAAAATGGCCCCACAGTGCTGCCCCCCACATGCTTTCTTTTTCAAGAAGCAATTTACCTGCAGCCTACCTGGCTTAAGTGGACAGGATATGTCACATTCCTCAGCAAACTACCTGTTATCTGCACAAGAAACACAGAACCAAAATAATGTCTTTAAAATACCAAACTATTTCAGAATATGAAACATATACTCTACATTACTTTGATTCAAAGACAATATTAGATACTTGATACAAGCTTACTGAAAACAGCTTTAGTCAAAGAATTAAAATGAATTAGGTTGAGCAAATAAATGCATAAAAATCAAATGTGGCATATCAATTAAATGTTGACATTAAAAAAATGTATCTCCATGTAATGTATGTTCTGGACACAGTCTTTGTCCATAATATCTTCAAAATAATACACATTGTCTAACTTCATAAATATGCTCATGTTTATATACCTTTTCTCATTTCTTTGCTTTTTATTCTATTTATTTCTCTACTTACTCATTTCCCCCAGGATACAAGGAAATCAATGATTTCCATTTTCCTATAATTGTAAAAAAAAAACATTCTTATTGATAGGCCCTTTAGACCGGTGGTCAAAAAATTTTACATGCACACATACACAAATACACATGTATATGACAAATGTACACAGACACACACAAACAAATTTGAATAGCCACCTTTTTAGTTTCTTCCACTTCTCTTCATCCAATGTACTTATTCCCTTTAAATATGTCTCTTGGTGTCTTTCCTTCAATTAGAATTAACCTTGTAACAAGTACTAGTACAAAGAAACCAGCTCCCAGCATCTACAGGGGTGGGAGCTGTTATGCAAAGACAAGTAAGACCTGTATATTAGATAATAATAAAATGAATCAGAAAGTCGTCTTTATGATTCATGACTGATATAGTTCTACCAAGAGTATAAATCACTGCAGAGGCCAATCACAGTCAAATTCAGTCACCCAACTGAGAAGTTTTCCTTAATGCACTCTTGCATTACAAACTAGAACCATTACTCTAAGGAAATTAAAATTATTTTTTCTATTTTCAAAATTAGAGCTAAATGACAAGAGATGGGTACTGAGCCATGGACAAGACAAATACACTCTCGGGGAGAAAATTTCCCAGTGGTACATGGAGATGAAAATCAAGCAAACTAAAGGGGAGGGGAAACAGTTCAAGTTGAAGTGGGCAAGGCCTGTCTTTCAAGGCAGGTAATGTTTGCACATAGACCTGAAATAAATGAGGGAATAATTATTGATTTAGTAATGATACCTGATTTTCTATATATTATCCCCACTGAATCATGTGCATGCCATGAATTAAATCTAGGGTGTCCTCCAACAGCATTAACCACCTGAATGGTGACAAAGAAAATTTTGGCACTACCTTTAAAAATCCTGGGTAGATGTCTTCTCCTTTCTGTTTGAAAATATGTCATTGAAATCCTTGAGCTGCCTTCTGGGGAGTCCTTTTATTTTACTGCACAGGTCACCTGGAAATACCAACTGTAAGGACCATGTGGAGAAGAAAAGCATAGATACTACATTAGAGGGAATGAGTTGAGGTCCACCTGTGCACAGTTAAGCCTCACACCAGTTAAGCCTTAAGATGACTCCCATTCTTGCCAGTATCCTGTGCTACTTTATGCTCATGTCACCTGGGCAGGGGTACAAGGCCTCATGCTTAGGAGCGGGGTCCTGCACTTTGTTAGTGCTCTGCTGTTATTGCTCTGAAATTCTCAATACTTTTTAAACCAGATGACCTGTATTTTCACTGCTTTGGGACCTGCAAATTTTGAAGCTGTTCTGCCATCAACTGACAGTCATCGATTAAGAAACTTCAGGTGAGATCAGCAGGAATGAGGAACTGAATCCTATATAGATCTACAGAGTTAAAAAAAAATGCTTTTTGTTAAATAAATATACATGCCATAACAGATAGGTTTATACATATAACAAAAAATCTGAAGGTTTTTGTTTGAAAAAAATATGAAGTTGTGGAAACAGGGCCTTATATTCATCATTATGCAAGCCATGTTGTGATGCTGTAGACTGGATATGATAAGGAAAGAATATGTTTTGCCAAACTCATTGCTTATTAAGAATTAAAATATATGTTTTTCAAAGTGTAGTATTGGAGCTACAGTGATATTAAGACATCAATTATATAGTTTAAGAATTAAGGCAACAAAATTTTGAATACCAGTAAAATAACTTACTGTCCAAGGTCTACGTAAGGTTATATATTTAGCAGATCAAATGATTTTTATTCCTAATGCAAATGGCATAAAGTCAGAATCTATGAGTGGTAACAGAAGAGACCATATTTTGTTAATTAATCTGGATTGTTTCAGATTCCATGATGAAACAATAAAAATTGATTTTCATATTTATTGATTCAGTCTGGTCCTAAGTACTATGACTTTCCATTAGAGGTAGAATGCTTCAGGGCAACCTTCTCTTATTAATTAAAGAAATTATTTATTATTTGTTTTCTATTTCTCTTTTTTATTGTCACTCGAAGTTTGATTATTTAAAAATACACTCAGATTTGTAAGTCTTTCTAGAGAATTTATGTTTCCTTTTACTCCACTGTCAAATCACTTAATCTTGGTCACCGTATTTGGAGGACAACTAGTCCATATTTCTGCCAAGTAAATCTGTCCACTTAAAGAAATCATGAAAGTATCTTTTAAATCTTGTCAACATCACATAGTATGCAGTAAACTCTTTATGTTGGGTGCATTTTGATTAAAAAAAAAAAGCCCTCTTAATTCATGAGTAACTTTTGATTTCCAGACACCTTGTCCTACATATTTTTGTAAAAATTTTACCTATCCTCTGTTCCACCCACTACCAATATTCTCTATAAATCATTAAATGTGTCTTCGTTAGCCATTTTTAAATATATTGCTGGCATTTTTACCATCATATGAGTTATTCACTGAAAATAAACTATGAGTGCTGATGAAATAAGGAAATTATTTTAACATATATATGCCTTAATTTCATTTGTAAAATAAATATAAATATGTATTGCATGTGTCTTTATATCTGTGAGCTCTAGCATCCACACAGTGCGACCTCCAAGCCCTCCAGCTTCCTTAACTCCACTGCCTTCCTCAGTCACGGAACTATATATAAAAAGACCAATTTCTGAGCTTAGAACGTATTAATATTTTTCCTTCCACTGACAGAAGCCTCACACCTGCTCTTTGTCTGGAAGATACTTTCCCTAAAGCTTTGGAATTAATGCCTTACTCTGATTTATTTTAACTGAAGATTGTGTCTATCTTTCATGTCCCCAGAAATCTTGTCCTGATCACCTACCTATACATTCCATGCCTCACTATCCCCTTACACAGGTTTATTGTTCATATAAATCTCTAAAATTTGAACATGTGTGTGCATATATATATGCATATGTATAATTTGTATATATGAATGTGCATAATTTGTATGTGTATGTATTTATACATATATACATATTTATAATATATATTTGTAGTCTCTCTCCTTCATTAGAAACTAAGAATAGAGATATATTTTCTTAAATATTCCCAAACCTAAAGAATCTAGCACTAAGGATCAATGAATATTTGTCTGATAGATAAATAAAACAGAGGCATGAGAATATATGACAGAGTTAGGCAGTTCTTGTTAAGCTGACTCTACTCATGCCTTGACTCATCTATTTTACACATATCCACTCCCTTTGCCGTATAACTGCAACTCTGAATAGGACATCTTGCCCTGTTCCCTGACAACTTTGTGGCTTTATTGGACAAAAGAATGTTAGCAAAAGTGAATAAGCTGAAGCAAGAAAATGTACTTGGATATTTCTGCATCTTTCTTATTTTTCTGACTTCACCATGATGGCAGACTAACTGGAACTAATCTGCTAACATACAACATACAGAACAGAGATGAACCTTTCATTCATCTCAGCTGAGACCTTACTAAATTAGTTAACCCCTCTCTTATCCCCAACTTGTGAGCGAGACTATCCAAGACAAGAAATACCTCAACTTGCTTATTCACTGAACTGCAGACTTATGAGCTCAATAAAGAATTGTTGTAATACGTTTACTGAGATTTGGTTATTTGCACCATTATTATGGCTACAGATAACTGATAGAATAGTAAATAAGCTTAAAAAATTTGTTTTAATATTTTCATAATTCCATTACAAGAGTAATTCATTCTTCTTACAACAGAGAAATAGCTCCAAGAACACATTAAATATCTTGTTCTATACTCAACTCTCATTTACTTCTGTTAGTAACTACATTTTAACAGTCTGATATGTATATTGAAATAATTTCCCAATGATGAATATTTCTAAACATAATGAGAATAGGTCATGTGTTATAAACTATGAGAACCTCAAGGATCTTTTGAAAATATTAATGTGGGAATGGTTTGTGAGCAATGGTTCCTTTAGAAAACTCACTATGATAGAAAGAACAATGAGAAGCATCTATACAAACAAAGATGATAAGAAGTGATTTTAACAGACACTAGGAAAGGTAGTGAGGTTTGAGATTAGGATGAAAGGACTAGGCATAAGAAAACTGCAAAATTAAAACAACCAGAACTATTTTCAGAGATTTAAGTATGAGTATGTGAGATGAAGCCCAGAGAGAGAGAGAGAGAGAGAGATGATTAATCAATACATGATTAATGCTAAAGAAGTTGAAAAGTAAATGGCACCTAATATTTACAATCCACAGTATACAAACCCAAAACAATGAACAAGCATTATTTCACATGCATATATATAGACATATAATCTTTCTATAATTTTAATTTTGATTTTCTTCTGACTTAATGACAGATAATGAATGTAAAAACATTCAAACATATAAAGTATGCAATTCTCAAAAATGTGCTATAGATATATTAAATTTAGTTGAATTTATTTAAAATATATATGACATTTTGTTTTATAAATAATAAAGTAAAAGAAAATGAAGCTTGGATAGTTTTATAAAGCTCCAACTATTTCATCTCTTTAGCCAGGCATTTATTTAATAAAAATTTATTAAGTTCATTCTACTGTGCTAAGCATTAAGCTCAGTTGCTCAGTTGATCTAATGTCTGCTCTGAACAGCTTTGAATCTACTAAAAAGTACATAATAGCATATAACAAAAGCATGTAGCCTATAATTTAGAGTCATAATCTTCAAATTTTATATAGACTAATATCACCTGAATCCAAAATAAAGGCAGGTACTATTGCAGTAGGTTTGAAGCAGTACTTAAGATTTTAGATTTCTAACAATTTCAAGTAGATGACAATATTACTGGTATCTCTATAATTCTTGATTAGAAGGAAAATGGGCATTCACCATCCTTTTCCAGAAGAAACTATGTGTAATGTAAATCCCATGAGTGAAGAATAGATAGTTGATAAAGGAAGACCAGGCCAATATAGGTACTATAGGTTTAAATCAACAAAATTCACAGAATGTATAAAAAGAACAGCTGGATTAGAGAAACAGACGAAAGTTAAAATGAAGAAAAATAGGGTTGAATGTTTTGAAAATTTCGACATCTATCCTAGGAATGCATAAAATTCATCAAAAGTTGTAAACAAAGGAGTAACATCATTGTATTTATTAGACAGATCTCCCTAACTACTAATGACAAAGAATGACTGATGAATAGATTGAGTGTAAAATAACAATTTGAGGCTTGTGCTTTTGTCCATAAACAAAGGTAGCATTGGCCTGTAGTGTGGAAACTAAAGTCATGTTGAAGAGACATACAAAGACTCAAGAAAAATTTAGGAATGAGAATCAGATTGGTGGATGTATGAAATAAATATTTCTGACTTGAGGAATAAGGTTTTATTGCTATTCACTAAAATAGTATCACTTAAGTTTCATCAGGTTTAGAAAAATCATTTAATATGCATAATATGAAGGTTGTAGATTTAAGATGCTTTTGTACTTTAGGAAGTTTAATTGGCAGTGAAATGCTTGAGTAATTTAATCAGGAAAAGAGATAAATGGAGATTGGTCTAGAGATACATGGAAATTCATCTTCATGTGATAAGGAAGCAAATCAATGAGATGACAAGTTAATATATGGAATGTAAAATCAGGTGAGAAAAACAAATTTTTATAGGCCGTGCTATGGCTTAGAAGTGAGGTATCCTCCAAAATCTCATGTGTGAAACCATGCAAGAAAGCTTACTGGTGAAATGATTGGGCTATAAGAGTCTTAACCCTACCAGAGCATTAATTCCCTGACAGGAATTAACTGAGTGATACTGTAATCAGGTAGGATGTGCCTGCAGGAGTTGGGTCCCTGAAGGTATACCTTTGAGGATTATAGTTTGTTCTAACTGAGCAGATCTCATTCCATGCTTCCTGGTGCCATGTTCTCACCTGCTTTCCTCTGCAACACTCATTGGGCATGATGTTCTACGTTTCCTAGGGCCCCCAAGAATGAAATCACTTGTTGAGACTAAGGTCTTTGAAATTGTGAGCACTAAATAAACAATCCTCCTCTAATTGTGCTTGTCAGGTCTTTTGTTCACAGCAGTGCAAAAGCTGACTTAGTAAGAAATTGGTATCAAGAAGTAGGGTCATTGCCCTGACAACCTGACCATGTGGTTCAGAAGCTTTTGGAGTTTTTGGAGCTTTTTGGAATTGTTAGGAGGAATTTTGGAAAGGTTAGTGATGCAAGCTGGAAAAGCTTTAAACTGTTGTAAGGGAGCTTATTAAGGGACAATTCTGGTGGGAGCTCAGAAGACAGCTCATGAAGTTTCAGAGGAGAAGGACACTATTGGGAATTACACTAGAGGCCATTTGTGTTATGTTCTGGCTATGAAATTGTCTACCTTTTGCCCATATCTTGAGACTTTCTGTGAGGCCAGATTTAAACATAATGGACTTCTCAATCAGGTAGAGGAGATTTCTAGGCAGCTTATCCTTCAGGCAGTGGCATGGATATTTCACAAGTTTATTGTGAAAATCAGGAACAGAAAACAAAGGAGAAAGATTTGAGAAAGAAACTTGCAGTGTTATACTTCCCAAAAATATTTTCCAGTGCCATCATCAGGAGACAGTCAGCCCCACCCTAAAGCCCCCTCCCTATAGCCCCGCCCTAATCCCGACCCAAGCCCTATAAAAGTTGGCAATGATACAATTAACGCGCAATTTCCCGGCACCCTGCTTTTAGGAGTAAGGGCAATCGTCGCTGGCCAGCTAAAATAAAGGCTTCTTTTGGCTTTACGTGATCGGCTTGGATGATTTTATTTTCTTTGGGTACAATATTTGGAGGCCCCAGCAAGATTTAATTTCTCCAAGCCCTCAGGCCTAAATTAGCCTCCTGTGATGGTTGCCTGTGAACCTCCACCCTGAGTAGAGGGGAGCTCCTGAGACACATGCCTCAGCCTCACTCTTGGGGGGACCCCAGTCCATCTTCAGGATGCCCTTCTGGTCAAAGTCACCTGGTATCCTGTATCAATGAGTCGACTTTCTATATCTGGGGGATGTGGTCAGGCTGGACGCAGCCGCTTATACCAGTCCCAGGTCAGGGCAAGACGTTGCTGTTGCTCCTGGCTCCTGGTTGGCCTCCTCATGAGGCCTAGTCTGGTGAACCCCCCTCATGGGTTCAATCTGGTGGGCTGGCCCCCCGCCGTGGGGTTCAGTCTGGTGGGCCCCTCGTGGGCCCAATCTGGTAGGCCGTATGGGGCCTAATCTGGTCAGCTGATGTCTGTCTGTCTGTATTTGCTTTGTAAGTCTGGGCTGTGTGGGTGGCTGTTGCGTAGCCGCCATCTGGGGTTGGGTCTGCTCAGCCGTAGCGTGAGTGGCTAACTCGTAGCCATTGTCAGGGGCTGATCTGCTCAGCTGCCATGTGGTTGGCTGCTGGCATGGCTGCCACCTCGGGCTTGGGCTGCTCGGCTGTGTTGTGGCTGGCTGACGTGTAGCCAGAGTCTGGGGCTGGTCTGCTCAGCCGGTGTGGGTGGCTGACGCGTAGCTGCCTTCCAGAGCTGGTCCTCTCGGCTGCAGCATGGCTGGCTGATGGGTAGGCTGCATCAAGGGCAGGTCTGTGGTCTAATCTAATAGGCCTCCCTGTGGGGCCTACTCCAGTCATTGTCTGTCTGTATTTGTCTTGTTAGTCTGGTTCATGGCCATGTGTGTTTTCTGTGTTTTGGCTTTGCTTTCTATGTAGCATCTCTCTCCAGGACAGTCTACTATGGGACAGAATCAGTCAACCACGTGTCCCACTGTTCTAACTTGTTTTTTTAGATACTTTTCAGGACTTCCAAGAACATGCCGTGGACTATGGAGCTTTTGTTAATGGACGTAAGTTAAAGTTTTGTGAATCAAAATGGCCCACTCAAGCTGCGTGGCTGGCTGAGGAGTAGCTGCCGTCTGGGGAGTTTCAAGGTTGATTGGGGCCCTCAGGGCATTGGGTGGCCAAACCATCAGGACCGGGTGCCTTACATTCAAATTTGGATTATGGCTTAAGCATTGCCTTTCAGCTAGTTCGGGAACTAGGAGAGGCTGCACCGGTTCGATGGCAAAGGCCAGGCCCGATTTAAATGCAGCTCACTCTGCTACCAATCCCTGGAGACTCAGGTAACTGCCAAAAGCCAGGAGCCAAGGGAGGAAGAAGATGGCTGAGGGCACCCACCCTCTTGCCCTCCAGAGGGGGAGGAGGAACCAGGTCCAACCCCCTCCCCCAGTGTTACAACACCCCCACAGCAAATTGTTTTACAATATGTAAATGACATGTGCCTCCACCCAGGAGGAATAACAAAAGCCCATTATAGAGCTCTTAAGCTTTCAAACCCTGTCCTGATAAGAGCCTGAGATATCAGGTTTCTGCTGGAACCAAATCTCAAGTAGAACTTATATTGAAATGATAATAGAGGAAGCAAAAATCCAGTAGGAGACCAATTTCCAACCCAAGGAAAAG